>JAOQMS010055805.1:0-27446 GCA_027563885.1 Erythroxylum longipes | reverse complement strand
CCTTAGCCTTTTAACCTTTAGTGATCTTCCAAAAATGCCCCTTATGCATTCTTAGTTCTTCAATTTAACTTACACCAAACTATACTCTAACTTAATCTTAATTTTTCCATTAAATACTTCTAATTCCATCAATCCATGTTATAAATCCTCCTAACATTGAGATGCTAATTAAACTCCAAATAAAATGGTTTATCCAACAAGACCATAAAATTTATTTATATCATGCTTAACAAAATAAATAAAAAAATTTCGGGGCCCAACATATACAATCTATCTAGTGACAAGAAGAACAACAAACAAGATGGTACCAGATGTACAACCTAGAATTTCAGCACTGGTAGCCAGCAAAGAAAAAAGGAAAAAGAAGAAGTTTCCGGAAAGACAAGAAGTTGATCTCACAGAAGAAGAAATTCAAGCGGTAGTAAAGAAAATAGATAATGTATGTCACGCAGCTCAACCTGTAAGCATCCACGTATCACATCATATATCAAGGGAATCAGGAAGTAATTTTGGAGCATCTACTACTTACGAAAGCTTCAAGGTAGTTGGCTCAATATCAGAGGGAAGGTATGAAAGTATCACAATTGAAGGTAACATTTTTAACTTAGAAACCTTTGTGCATTTGCTCATTCATTTCAAACCCTTAGGTTTCATTCCTTCAATTAAAACTATTTTACACCTTTTAAGGTAACCAATTTACAAATTACCCAAACCTGATGATCTTGATATCCCTGTTGAAAAACAATCTTTCAAAATACCCTATATTAAAATCACAGAATTAGACGATTCACCTAGAAAACCATCTGTTTTTGAATATATTCGTTCACTTAGTGAAATACTACAAGATTCTACCGTTAATTCGGAGCTCTTGAAAAATTTCATCGAATGGACTAAAGCTAGTCACAAGTAGACGGAAGTTTAGGAAGCCTTAGCCAAAAACATTGAGAAAATCAATACTAAGTTGATATACTAGGTGATGCAATGGGTGATCTTCATGAGGAACTAGCACTTCTACGTGTTTCTATAGAAGAAGACCTTAAGAAGATCCGCACTAATCTTCAACAAATGTTTTCTGAAATTTTGAACTTTCTAAAATAAACTATATTTTTATTAATAACAAATAGTGGGAGGTAAATAGAACAGTAGAAAGGAGTTTTGTAAATAACATCTTTGTATTATTTTTTATCTTCTAATATTATGATTATTTGTTATCATCAAAAAGGGGGAGATTGTTAAGTCAATAAGACTTTACTTCTTCTATTAATTTTGATGAAAGACAAATAATAATAATAATAGAAGTGTGTGAACTGTTTTGAAGAATTTGTTAAGTGCGCAGATAAATATAGGTGGCAAAAATCATCAAATCAAGATGATACTTTAGTAAAAGCTGAATAAGACTGATCAAACAAAGTGATCAAGTCGAAGACATCAAAATAAGACAGATCAGATGAAGTTATCAAGTCTAAGACATCAAATGAAGCATACGAATCTAAGTCGATGTAATTAAAGAATGTGCTAGAATGTCAGTTAGTTAGAGTTGGTTATAGGAGTCAACTAATAACATACTTTATAAGACTCGACAAGAAAATTTCTCAAGAAGACCGTTGGATACTTAGGCTATAAATATTAGTTGTAGTCATAAACTTTTTTAAAAAAGGAATTTTTGCATACACAAAAATACTTAGAGAAATTCTATGTTCAAGTGCTTATATTGTGAAAAAATATTCTGAGAGAAGATAAGAGAAAGAAAGAGAGCAAATACATCTATAATGTGAGTGTGAAAACTCAAACAATATCTTTTCGAGAAAAAGGAAGGCTAGAGCCTGAAGAGGATAAGAAAGCAGATAAAGAATACTTTGTGAAAGAGACCTGAAGAGGCTCTACAAGTATAGAAATAATACTTGTAACATTGAAGGAGATAGTGAAATCTCAGACAAACTTTGAGGACTGGACATATCCCAAGGTTAAGGGTGAACCGGTATAAATCGCGATGTCATATTCTCTAACTCTTACCTTTTAATTTTCTTGTTGTTAGAAGAATAGATACTAATTTTCGCTATTGCATTACTCATCAAATCAAGTGCATTGTTTAAACTTGTAATCATATGATTTGTCAAGAAAATCAAGAAGATTTTAAAGATTTATATCTTAGATGATTTAACACAATTCAACCCCCCTTCTTGTGTATTTTACATATTATACGTGAGTTCTATATTAACAAGTGATTTTCTTCACTAAACAGTTCATTTGCATCTAAAAGCTCAATTCTATTAAAAAGAATTGAAGATACTTAATTCAAAGAGAAGTTAGAATATCTTTAAGGAGTTAGAAACAACTAGAGATAAACTCTCAGTCATACAAAAAATGCTAGCAGAAAATCCCACATATATTTCTCTAGCTACAGCTGAAAAGGAAGCCCTTAAGAACTACTTGCAATTGGTGGATAATCAATGTTCTTTATTGAAGCAGAGAGCCAGATTTAATTGGATAAAGTATAGGGATAGATGTGTTAAGTTCTTTTTGAATTTAGTATTAGCTAGAAAGAATGTAAACAAAATCGCCTTTATAAAATCTGAAACAGGAGAGGCTGTGTATGGACAAGATGGAATAGCAACGGATGCAATGAACTTTTGTAAAAACCTTCTAGATTCAGCTGTTTCCCCATCAAGATTTGGAGCTAATTTTAGGCAGTTTGTTTTAGCAAGAATTCCTCAACACGAGGCTTCCTTGCTAACTAGACAAGTTTTAGATTAGGAAATAGAGAGGGTTGTCTTTGAAATGAATGGATTTAAGGCACCTGGACCCGATGGACTGAATAGGGTCTTCTACCAAAAAAACTAGAGTAGTGTAGGGGGCTTAGTTAAAGAGGCTATGCATGAGTTTTTTTCCTACAAGGAGTATTATTTCAGGAGATTAACAAGACATTTCTGTGTTTGGTCCCTAAAAATTCCAACCCGACCTGATAGAGTGAATTTATACCTATTTCTTTTACAAATTTCCTTTATAAGATCATCGCAAAGATTTTGGAAAATAGACAGAAGGAGGTTTTACATTTTCTCATCAGTGAGAATCAAGGAGCTTTTATGAATATTTGGGATATTAAGGATAATATTCTCCTAGTGCAAGAGCTCTTGAAAGGGTATAATCGTAGGAAAATCCATCTAAACTATACTATCAAAGTGGATTTACATAAATCTTTTGATAGTGTGAACTGGAGTTTTCTGCTAAGAATTATAGAGGTTATAAATTACCCCCATAGTTTCATAGGGTGGATTCAAGAATGCATTACTACTGCTTCCTACAGATTATTGATAAATGGAATCCCTATGGAGATTTTTAAAGGCAAAAAAGCGCTTAAGCAGGGGGACCCTCTATCCCTTTATCTTTTCCTAATTTGCATGTAGGTCCTCACTCAAATGCTGAAGCATAACACTTCAAAAGACTCCAGTTTCAAATTCCATTCTAAATGTAAGAAAATTTCTCTAACAAGCTTATGTTTTGCAGATGATCTTATTCTTCTAAGCAAGGAAAATGTTCACTCAGTCTCTCTTTTGATGAATACTCTAAATTATTTTAAGGAGGTGTCAAGTCTAGGTATCAATCTCCATAAAAGTTACTTCATTGTCTCCAAAAGTGCTTCTCATCTTTCTAATGCCTTGGCTCTAGCTACAGGAATGGAAATAAAGGATCCTCCTCTTCTATAGTTGGGAATTCCTATTTCATCCAGGAGACTAAGGTTTTGTGAATGCATCCCTTTAATAGAAAAAATCCAGAAAAGATTGGGATCATGGACTAATAAAACCCTATCCTATGGAGGGAAACTCCAGCTTCTGAAGTCGGTTATTATATCTATGCAAACCTACTAGTGTTCCTACCTATTTCTCTAAAAAAAGCTTATTAAAACAATAGAAAAGCTGATGAAGTAGTTTCTATGAGGGAAAGGAAATGGGGAGAAAGGAATAGAAAAAGTTAGTTGGAATACTATCTTTCAATCGAGAGAAGAAGGAGGATTAGGTTTGGAGTCAATCAGCAAGAACAAAATATTACTTATGATAAAGAGGATTTGGAGAATCCTAAGTGAAAAACAATTGTTGTGGATCAAATGGATTCACATCTATATATTGAAAGGTGAGAGTCTTTAGGCTCTAACAATCAAAGACAGTTATTATTGGTTCTTTAACCAAATACTAAGAATGAGGGAAGAAGTTCAACAGTACATTACTGTACAATTAGGAATAGGGGGAAGAATTTCCCTATGGTATGACAGTTGGATAGGGCAAGGAGCTTTAATTTATAACCAACTAGAAATAACTCTATTGGAGAGGTTCCCTAAGAAAACTAAGGTCCACAAAATAGTTAGAGATGGAAGTTAGTTGTTACCTTCGAATGAGATTAGACTCTTGTCCATTCCATATTTTAGACAGCTCGGAGAGAGAGACATCTATTTGTGGAATGGGATTCTAGTTTCAGAAATAACTATAAAGGAAGATAAAAAGTTTAGGGATGGGACAGCTAATAGAGTATGATGGTTTCCCCTGGTTTGGAGCAAGGTGCTTAGACCTAATGCTAGTTTCCTTCTCTAGCTAACTATGTGAAGCAGACTCAGCACTTTGGATAGGCTGAAGTTCCTATCCTCCTCTAAGATATGTATTCTATGTAATCTGGAGGATGAAACTAGGGGACATCTCTTTTTCGAGTGTGTTTTCTCTAAGGTGATTTGGGCTAAAATCTCTAGACTATTTAATCCTGGGATTAACTACTGCAGACTCTCTGAGATCCTATAGGAATTATCCCAACTACATATTTGAAAACATGATAGGGGTATTCATACTAGTTTCGGTTGCTACATGTGTTCAAGCTGTGTGGAATAAGAGAAATAATAGAAGGTTAGGAAAGAAATCAAATCCTCCATCCTTTCTACTGAACTCACTATTGCTAGCATAAGGGATTAACTAATTATAAATTAGTTAAACCTACATTGTAGCAGAGGGATGGCACTCACTTGGAGAGTCTATGTAACATCCCGTTATCCCATATTAAGGGTTAAGACCCTAGATTATTGCATATAAGAGATTACTGAGAGGTTAGATAGTGCATTTTAAGCTCATGCATAATATGACATACACATACATATGTGAATATTAATTTTTGCACATTAAAATGATTATACATGCATTCATTGACATTTCTAGGTATAATTGATTTAGAAATGTGAATTCTGTTATGAATTGTGGCTTAATTTTCTTGAAAAATGAATTGGTGTTTATAAGTATTGATTTAGGATTTTTGGTGAAATTTAGGAAATTATTGGAAATTTCGAGTATTTAGGATTAGAAAAAATGTCAAGTGGCAGGACAAGTGTTAAATAGAAATAGAATTAAGAGTCAATTGGTAGTGGAAATTTTTCTTAAATGACATTTGGATTTAATGACATAAGTCATTGAAATTTGGAGACAATTGAGCTAGAAATTTGAGTTGATTGGACTAGTTAATGAAAGAGCCTAATCCAAACCAATAGAGATAGGACATGTGGCAAGTGACATGTGTCACTTGCCAAGCCATCTCTTTTAATCCCACGATTCTTTGTTATTGAAAGACCTAATTGTTTTTTTTCTTGCTTTTTGGTCTTCTCATTGTAACTTCGTTCTCCATCTCTTCTCTTATTTTCCTCATCTCTCATGACACATATTCACCACCATCCACGTGAGCCTTGCTTTCACCCTTCCTTACTACCATCATTTCATTGTCTCTTTCATTTTTCTCTAAAGACCCAACCTTCCAACTTTGAATGGTGATGTACGTGGGTTGTCAAATGAGCTAGAGTTTTCTTAATGTTCTTGAAAGGTTTGAAGATTTTGAAGCTAAATCAAGTTGTATTTTAATCTTTATGGGTAGTTTTAAATAAATCATTTAGGGTGTGTAATTTAAGATTTATGATCATGTTCATACATGGGGATTTTTTTGTTAAATGGGTTGTAGAATATTAAAGAGATCAAGTTTTAATTTTTGGTGAGTTGATGTTATGTATCAGTTATCTTAGTAAGAAACAAATTTGTTGATAAATTATGAGTTCTGTTAAATGAGGTTTTGATGAGAGTGGATAGTTGATAAATGAAGAGATGTTTATGTCATCTTATTGTGTTAATGATGAGTACAGTAAATTGAGAGATGAGTTCACCCGTATGTGTTCTTAATTAGAAGTTATGAAGCTGTGAATTATAGTTTATTTGTAAGGAATAGATAGAGAATTTGAAGGTATAAGAAAGGTGTTAGGTTCATACTCTTGAAATGAGAAGTAGATGATAGTTTGGAGATAAAGTAGAGATGAAAATGATGATGAAGTGTGTTGGAATATATTAGATGGAGTGTTTTTACTGAACACACATTAGTATTTTGGCCATATATTGATCTATAGATATCCAAATCAGATGAATTTTAATTTAGGGTAAACTAGAGACATATGGATACAATTGTTATGAAGTAATTGAAATTGAATTCTTTCATTACAGGTCTTGAAATTTAGCTTGAAGTTAAGTTCTAGCATAGGTTGTAGCACTACCCTTGACAGAAATCGTGTCCTATTTTTGTCAAATAAAATGTATTGATTTAGGCTAAATCAGACCAAGTTTTCATCATAAACACTGTAGTATATTCTCTTATATTACTATTGGTATAAATTTTGTAATTTTTGGATATCATAAATGAGAGATATGAGTTTTACAAGTTGGAGTGTACAAATCCTTCATTCATGGGAGTGTACCAAAATTTCGAACATGCACAATTTGTGGTATTTTAAGCTTAAATCATGGAATAATGAACCAAATTGAATGATTTTTGTTTCGTTTGAAACTTAAGACATAGGGGAACATTTTTTTTAAAAAAATGTATTACTTAAATACCTCATTTTCTATGTCAAATTGGCCATGCGAAACGGAACTAAAAATCTGCCTGAGAAAATCTGGGAAAAGTTGGTTAAATGTGTGATAAGATTGTTTGATCCATTATGAATGAGGAATTATGGAAAAAGAATAGGATTTCATGAATGAATAGATTAGGTAGGAAATCTTGAATTAAATGATTAGAGGTTTGAGAGTTTAATGCAATTAGTTTGGTCATTGAATTTGGTTGATGTTGAATGAAAGGGTTAAGATGAGTAAGGTGTATTTTAGAGTAAAGAATGCTTGGAAGGTGTTGTAAATTGTTTCTAAAGTTTATCAAAGAAACATACCTGAGAATTTGTTATTTAACATGTATAATACATGATAAATTTATAAATGTTCTTATTCATTTAAATGTGCAATATTATAATGTGAAAATGTATGTGATTGCATATAAAAGAGCTTGTTAAGTGACCACTTCCAGACATTGCCGGGACTTCAAGGAAATAAGCTAAAGAGAGCAATTGTGAGTAACCTAAAATGGTCTCACCTTGAATGTTTGTTTGTTAAATTATGTATTCAATTATTATGACGTATATGTACTGATTTCCGGACATTCAATGTCTGAGGCATTTGATGCATAAATAATACACTGGAAGTGTTCCTTTAAGTGAATTTGATTGACTAAATGATTCTCAACTAGTTAGTTGAATGCTGAACTAAAAGTCCGAGGACAAATGTGAATGTGAAAGAGTGAGCATAATGATTGAAAATGCATGGTGCATTTCATTACATAAATGTATGAAACATAAAAGCAGTTGTGACCGGAGTTGCCAGTGAAAAAGGCCTTAAAGCTCAGACTGTGATAAGAGCCTCTAGCTCACTATGTATAATGAGCCTAGTATCCCAAATAGATAAGGGACAGTATTAATGAGCCTGGTATCTACAACAGATACGGGATAGTGAAAAGGGCACTTGGTCACAACAATGTAATAAACGAATGTGAGTCTCATGAACATTGCATATACACGTAAATTATATGATTTGAATGATTGCAATTGTAATGTGGAATTGAATTGAATGAAAAATGTGAACATATACATACAAAGTGTTTTATGATGATACATGATAAATTAAATGTTGTGAATTAAGTGATTGTATGTGTTGATGTGATATGTGTGATATGAGTGAACCATCGAGGATGGTTACTCAAATGAGTTCGTAAAACTTATCAAAATTGCAACGTTGGCTTTTTATGTACGAGAGTGATGACTTAGCTTCTAAGACCGCTTAGAAGAGATCTAGTACAACTTTTGGATAAAGATCACGGCTCAAAGTTCGGTTAGCTAGGATTGAAGGATTTAGTTCATCTTTTTGTTAATTCTTAATATATATGTAGCATACTTTGTACACAGAGCTGTGAACTCTAATAGGTTGTCATTGTATAAACATGAAAGTTATATGTAATGCTACATTGTAAATTATGGCTTATGAAATGAAATGAGGAATTTTTGAGTTTTAGACATTGTGATATTTATGTTTTAATATATGATGTCATGCGATATGTGGAAGTGATAAAGTTAGCATGCCATTTTTGTCATGCATGTGTACGAAAGTCTAAAAGGCGTATGTGTACGCGTCGAAAAGGAGTGGGATGCTACAGTTTAGGTGGTATCAGAGCATGGTTGGCATCCATAGGGATATATAGGAATGTTAAGCATGAAATATTGTGATAATTTCATATAGTAATTGAATTTATTGTCTATTATAGGTCATCCACCATAGGTGATCAAATGGGACAATCAACTGACCTAGGATCAATAGGGGCTAGTAGGGAAAGGAGCTATGACAAACTGCGAAAGCAAGGGACTGTGGACTTCTATAGAAGTAAAGACCCTGCAGAGGCCGAAGGATGGCTAGAGAGGAAAGAGAGAGTCTTCGACCAGATGGATTGTGAGTCGGACAAGAGGTTCGATTATGCTATTTCTCTGCTACAAGGCCCATCTTACCAATGGTGGAAAAATGTTCCAAGCAGTACCACTAGGGCTTGTAACCTAAGGTGGGGGGACTTTTTGAGAGTCTTCAAAGAGAACTACGTGCCTAAAATCTACCTTGAAAGAAAGATAAAGGAGTTCTTGGATTTGAAGCAAGGCAGTTTATTGGTAACGAAGTTGAGATTAGGTTCAACGAGCCGATGGGATATGCTACTACCTTGATTCCTACTAAGGAAGACAAGTGCAGAAGATTCAAAGATGAGTTGAATATGGAGATTTAGACAAGGTTAGCCATTTCTAACCTTAGTAGTTTTTTGGAACTGCGGCTGCCTCGATTTGAATCGAGAAATTGTTGAATGATAGTCAATTTGAGTATAGATCAAAGTCTAGACAAAAGAGGCCCAGTGATTCTAAGGGTGGTTCTAGCTGAAGATTAACCAATCATCAGAACTGAGATTTTAGACTACTGACTAGATCAAAACAGTCGGGGTTCAGACAAAGGGCTAGTTTTGTTCAGTTTAGCAATAGAAGAGGTACAATATCATGTCAGTTGCTAACTTGTGAACATTGTGGTAAGAGGCATAGTGTTGAATGCTAGAAGTTGATGGGAGCTTGCCTTCGATGCGTCTCATTTGACCATTAGATTATAGATTGTTCTGTTATGTATGGTGCAAAGTCTGGTAGAAGAGGAGGTGTGACAACCGAAACTATTGTTTAGCAGAGCTGAACTAGTGGTTATGAACAAAGAGGCCGTGTCAGAGGCAAAATGAGTTCTGGGAGTGCTACTGGTAGGACTGAGGTATGGAGCACCCAACCGCAGTCTCAGGCTTGAGTATATGCTATGACCAGATAGGAGGCTCAGAATTCTTCAAATGTCATTACAAGTGTGCTATTTATATTTACTTCTGAGGCTTTTGCATTGCTAAATCCTGGATCTACGTATTCCTTTATCGCACTGCATATGGCATCTAGGTTGCATTGTGATAGGGAGTTATTGAGTTATGGATTAGAGGTTAGTACACCAATAGGTAGTACTACCTTAGTAGGAGAACTCTGCAAGAGGTGTCTAATTCGAATTTATCAGGCAGAACTGGAGGCACACTTAATTGTTTTATAGTTAAGAGAAATTGATATTATTCTAGGCATGGATTAGCTCACTACTCATAGGGCTATTATGAACTTCTATACTAAGGAGGTGATACCAGAATCTCCTAATCAACAGAGAGTAATATTAAGAGGTATTAGTCAAGCGGTGCCAGCCAGGTTGATCTCATTTATGAGGGTCTTGAGGTTGATGCAAGAGGGATGTGAGGCTTATTTGGCCCATGTCATAGATACCTGAATTGAGCAGAATGTGCAGGACATTCCTGTGGTTAAGGAATTCCTAGATGTATTTCCTACTGAACTATTTTTCTTACCTCTAGATTGGGAAACAGAATTTACAATTGATTTGATTCTAGGTGCTGCTCGTATATCCATTCCTCCATATAGGATGGCACCTGTGGAGCTAAAGGAGTTGAAGACTCAGTTATAGGAGTTACTAGAAAAGGGGTTCATTAGACCCAATGTATCACCCTAGGGAGCTCCATTTTTATTCGTGAAGAAGAAAGATGGAACGTTGAGATTGTGCATCAATTATAGGCAGCTGAATCAGGTAATAGTAAAGAACAAATACCCGTTGCCTAGAATTGATGATTTAATTGATTAGTTGTAGGGAGATCAGGTGTTCAGTAAGTTGGAGTCGAGGTCTGGGTAATATTAATTAAAGATAACTGAGGCTAATATACCGAAAAGTGCTTTCAGAAGCAAATATGGGCATTATGAGTTTTTAGAAATGCCTTTCAGGTTGACCAATGCCCCAGCCGCATTTATGGCCTTGATGACTAAGGTGTTTCAACCCTACCTGGATCATTTTGTAATTGTGTTTATTGAAGACACCTTAGTATACTCAAAGAGCAGAGAAAAGCGTGCTGAGCACTTGAGAGTAATCCTAAAGATTATAAGGGAGAAACAACTATATGCCAAATTCAGTAAATATAAGTTTTGGTTGAGTCAATTAGTGTGTCTGGGTCACATAGTGAATGGACAAGGTATCCAAATGGATCTAAAGAAGATAGAGGTAGTAATGAAATGGGAGGCTTTGAAGAATGTATCAGAAATCTAGAGTTTCCTAGGAGTTGCTGGATATTATCGGAGGTTTGTTGAGGGGTTCTCATTGATCTTATCCCTTTTGACTAAACTTCTGAAGAAGAATGTGGTCTTTAGATGGAATGATGAATGCTAAAGAAGCTTTGAGGAACTGAAACATTGGTTGACTACAGCACTGGTACTGACTATTCCATCAGAAACTAGTGGTTATGTAGTATACAGTGATGCTTTGCATCAAGGATTAGGATGTGTGTTGATGCAGTATGGCAAGGTGATAGCCTATGCATTGAGACAACTAAGGTCTCACGAGATAAACTATCCAGTACATGATTTAGATCTTGCAACAGTAGTTTTTGCTCTATAAATATGGAGACATTACTTGTATGGTGAGACTTTTTATATATATACCGATCATAAGAGCTTGAGGAATCTATTAAGTCAGAAGGAGTTGAACACGAGACAAAGGAGATAGATTGAGTTGTTAAAAGATTATGATTGTACGATTGGGTATCATCCGGGGAAAGCTAATACAGTGGCAGATGCTTTGAGTTAAAAGTCGAATAACAGTGTAGCTTAGATTCAGTTATTGAGGTTACCGAGCTTAACTCAACTGAGAGCTCTAAATGTGGAGTTGAATCTAAAGAAAAATGAGGCATTGATAGCTATACTAAAACTGAGGCCGATGTTGCATAATAGGATTAGAAAAGTTCAAAGTAAAGATCCCGAAATGGTGAAACTTATAAAAAAGTTGAAAACGAATCCATATTCTAAGTTTGAGCTGAGAGATGAGACATTATGATTGAAGAAGAGGTTGTGTGTGCCTGACATTGATAATTTGATAAAAGAAATTTTGGAGGAAGCATATGTAGCAGCTTATGCTATGCATCCTGGTACCACCAAGATGTATAATAGGTTAAAGAAACATTTCTAATGGATAGGAATGAAGAAGCTAGTAGCAGAATATGTAGCCAAGTGCTTGACATGTCAGCAGATTAAAGTTAAACATCAAGTTCCAGTTGGAAAGCTTCATTCTTTACCTATTCCGAAGTGGAAGTGGGAACAAATTACCATGGATTTCGTGATGTATTGCCAAAGACTCCAAAGAAACACGACACCATATGGGTTGTGGTGGACCGATTGACTAAGTCGGCACATTTCTTACCAGTGAGAGAGAGTAGCTCACTAGACCAGTTGGTTCGGAGGTATGTAGATGAGATAGTTAGACTGCATGGGGTCCAGTGTCCATTGTATCAAACAGGGATCCCAATTTTACTTTAAGGTTCTGGAAGAGCTTACAGTCAGCGATGGGTACAAAGTTGAACTTCAGTATCACATGCCATCCTCAAACAGATGGATATACTGAGAGAACGATCAAGATTGTTGAGGATATGCTCAGATCATGTGTAATGGAGTTTCCAGGAGCATGGGATCAGTATATAGCTTTGATCGAGTTTGCATATAATAACCACTATCACAGTAGTATCAGAATGGCACCGTACGAGGCATTGAATGGCAGAAAATTTCGATCACCTCTATATTAGGATGAAGAGGCGTTGAGAATGGTAAAAGGCCCGGAATTGATACAAGATACAATGGATAAGGTGAAACTAATCTGAAGTAGAATAAAAGCAACTCAAGATAGACAGAAGAGTTATATGGATCAACACCAGAGGGATATGGAATATAGTGTAGGAAACAAAGTGTTTCTGGGGTCTTGCCTTGGTGAGGAGTGCTGAGATTTGGTAAGAAAGGTAAGTTGAGCCCTAGGTACATTGGTCCTTATGAAATCATTGAGAGGATAGGAACACTGTCTTACAAATTATCCTTGTCGAATAAGATGTCTCAGATACATAATGTATTCCACGTGAGTACACTCAGGAGGTATCGGTCGGATCTGATGCATGTGTTACTGGCTCAAGAGATCAAAATATCTAGTAATGTGAGTTAAGTTGAAGAGTTGATCAAGATAGTGGGATATCAAATGAAATAGCTGAGAAACTGAGTAATTCCATTGGTGAAAGTCCTTTGGAAGAATCACTCGAGTGAGGAAGCGACTGGGGAGGATGAAATTTTCTTAAGGAGGGGAGAGTTATAATATCCCATTATCCCATGTTAAGGGTTAGGACCCTTAACATAAGAGATTACTGAAAGGTTAGAAAGTGCATTTCATCCTCATGCATAATATGACATATGCACACATATGTGAATATTAATTTTTGCACATTAAAATGATTATACAAGCATTCGTTGACATTTTTGGGTATAATTGATTTAGAAATGTGAATTATGTTATGAATTGTGGATTATTTGTCTTGAAAATAGAATTGGTTGGTATAAGTATTGATTTAGGATTTTTGGTGAAATTTAGGAAATTATTGGAAATTTTGAGTATTTTGGGTTAGAAAAATGCCAAGTGGCAGGATAAGTGATAAATGAAAGTAGAACTAAGAGCCAATTGGTAGTGGAATTTTTTTTAAATGACATTTGGATTTACTGACATATGTCATTAAAATTTGGAGACAATTAGGCTAGAAATTGGAGTTGATTAGACTAGTTAATAAAAGAGCCTAATCTAAACCAATAAAGATAGGATATGTGGTAAGTGATATGTATCACTTGCCAAGCCATGTCTTTTAATCCCACAATTCTTTGCTATTGAAAGACCCAATTGTTATTTTTTTCTTAATTTTTGGTCTTCTCTTTGTAGCTTCCTTCTCCATCTCTTCTCTTATTTTCTTCATCTCCTACGACACATGTTCACCACCATCCACGTGAGCCTTGCTTTCACCCTTCCTTACTACCATCACTTCATTGTCTCTTTCATTTTTCACTAAAGACCCAACCTTCCACCTTTGAATGGTGATGTACTGGGTTGTCAAATGAGCTAGGGTTTTCTTGGTGTTCTCGAAAGGTTTGAAGATTTTGAAGCTAAATCAAGTAAGTTGTGTTTTAATCTTTATGGGTAGTGTTAAATAAAGCATTTAGGGTGTGTAATTTAAGATTTATGATCATATTCATGAATGGGGATTTTTGTGTTCAATGGGTGGTAGAATATTAAAGAGATCATATTTTAATTTTTGGTAAGCTGATGTTATGTGTGAGTCATCTTAGTAAGAAACAAATTTGTTGATAAATTATGAGTTATATTAAATGAGGTTTTGATGAGAGTGGATAGTTGATAAATGAAGAAATGTTTATGTTGTCTTATTGTGTTAATGATGAGTACAGTAAATTGAGAGATGAGTTCATGCGTAAGTGTTCTTAATTTGAAGTTATGAAAGCTATGAATTATAGTTTATTTGTAAGGAATAGATAGAGAATTTGAAGGTATAAGAAAGGTGTTGGAGTCATACTCTTGAAATGAGAAGAAGTAGGATGATAGTTTGGAGATAAAGTAGAGAAGGTATAAGAAAGGTGTTCGAGTCATACTCTTGAAATGAGAAGAAGTAGTATGATATTTTGGAGATAAAGTAAAGATGAAAATGATGATGAAGTGTGCTGGAATATATTAGATGGAGTGTTTTTACTGAATAGACATTAGTATTTTGGCCATATATTGAGGTGTAGATATCCAAATTGGATGAATTTTTATTTAGGGTAAACTAGAGACATATGAATATAATTTTCATGAAGGAATTAAATTTGAATTCTTTCCTTATAGGTCTTGAAATTTATCTTGAAGTTGAGTTCTGGCGTAGGTTGTAGCACTACACTTGACAAAAATCATATCCTGTTTTTATCGAATAAACTATATTTATGTAGGCCAAATCAAACAAAAGTTGTATCTTATTCTCTTAGCTTTCTATTGGTATAAATTTTGTAATTTTTTGATTTCGTAATTGAGAGATATGAGTTTTACAAGTTGGAGTATACTAATCCTTCAATCATGGGAGTGCACCAAAATTTCGAACATGCACAATCTGTGGTATTTTGAGTATAATTCATGGAATAATGAACCAAATTGAATGATTTTTGTTTTCTTTGAAACTTAAGACATAAAGGAACATTGTTTTAGTATAATGTATTACTTAAATACCTCATTTTCTATATCAAATTGGCCATGCGAAACAGACCTAAAAATTTGCCTGAGAAAATCTGAGAAAAGTTGGTTAAATGTGTGACAAGATTATTTAATGCATTATGAATAAGGAATTACGGAAAAAGAATAGGATTTCATAAATGAAGAGATTAGGTTAGAAATGTTGAATTTAATGAGCAGAGGTTTAAGATTTTAATGCAATCAATTTGTTCATTGAATTTAGTCGATGTTGAATGAAAGGGTTACGATGAGTAAAGTGTATTTTGGAGTAAAGAATGCTTGGAAGGTGTTGTAAAATGTTTTTAAAGTGTATCAAGGAAACATACACGAGAATCTGTCATTAAACATGCATAATACATGATAAATTTATAAATGTGATTATTCATTTGGATGTGCAATGTAGTAATGTGAAAATGTATGTGATTACTTATAGAAGAGCTCATTGAGTGACCACTTCCAGACATTACAAAGACTTCAAGGCAATAAGCTAAAGAGAGCAATTGTGAGTAACCTAAGATGGTCTCACCTTGAATATTTGTTTGTTAAATTATGTACTGGATTATTGTGATGTGTAAGACATTTAATTTCAAAGGCATTTGATGCATGAATAATACATTGGAAGTGTTCCTTGAATGTGAATGTGATTGACTAAAAGATTCTCAACTAGTATGTTGAATGCTGGACTAAAAGTTCGATGACAAATATAAATGAAAAATAATGTGAAAGTGAAAAAATGAGCATAATGATTGAAAGTGCATGTTGCATTTCATTACATGAATGCATGAAACATAAAAGTAGTTGTGACAGGAGTCGACAGTGAAAAAGAGCTTAAAGCTCAGATTGTGGTAAGAGCCTCTGGCTCATTATGTGGAATGAGCCCTGTATGCCCAATAGATAAGGGACAGTATTAAATGAGTCTGGTATCCACAATGGATACAGGACAGTGAAAAAGGAACTCAGTCACAACAATGTAACAAACAAATGTGAGTCTCATGAACATTGCATATTCACATGAATTATATGATTTGAGTGATTGCAATTGTAATATGGAATTGAATTGAATGAAAAATGTGAACATATATGTACAAAGTTTTTTATGATGATACATGAGAAATTAAATGTTGCGAATTAAGTGATTGTATGTGTTGATTTCATATGTGTGATATGAGTGAACCATCTAGGACGGTTACTCAATTGAGTTCTCAAAACTGATCAAAATTGCAACGTTGGCTTTTCGGGTACGAGAGTGATGACTTAGCTTCCAAGACCACTTAGAAGAGATATAGTACAACTTTTGGATAGAGATCATGACTCAAAGGTCAGTCAGCTAGGATTGAAGGAGATAGTGAAATCTCAGACAAACTTTGAGGACTGGATGTAGCCCAAGGTTAAGGGTGAACCAGTATAAATCGCAGTGTCATATTCTCTAACTCTTACCTTTTTAATTTTCTTATTGTTAGAAGAATAGATACTAATTTTCGCTATTGTATTACTCATCAAAATTAAGTGCATTGTTTAAACTTGTAATCGTCTGAATTTGTTAAGAAAATCAAGAAGATTTTAAAGATTCATATCTTAGATGATTTAGCACAAGTCAACCCCCCTTCTTGTGTATTTTGCATATTGTACGTGATTTCTTTATTAACGATTTACTTCAATTGGTATCAAAGCAAGGTTTCCAAGAAACACTCTTACAAATTGAGGATAAAGATACATGGCTAAATCATATATTTTTATAGCAGAAGGTGCCTCAGTCTCAAGACCCCCTGCATTCAATGGTGAAGATTATCATTATTGGAAGGACAGGATGCGGCTCTTCATAGAATTCACACACATTGATCTTTGGGATATCATTGAAAATGGTCCATATATCCCAACAGACAACAAAGGGAAAAGCATCTCTCGTGACCAATGGTCGGTTGATCTGAAAGCTCGCTTTCAATTAAACTCAAAGGCTAAGTTCTTTTTAAGTTGTGCTCTAAGCAGAAGTGAAGATGATAAGGTTCATAGATACGAATCTGCAAAGGAAATGTGGGACATATTAGCCATTACATATGAAGGCACAAACCAGGTGAAAGAATCCAAGATTGGTATTCTTGTTCATCAGTATGAGCTGTTCAAGATAAAAGACAATGAGTCTATTGATAAGATGTTTGGACGATTCCAAACAATTATTAATGGACTTAAAGCTCGGGGAGAATCCATGACAGTCAAGATTCTCAGAAAGATTCTCAGAAGTCTTCCAAAAAGATGGAGACCCAAAGTAACAGCAATATAAGAGGCCAAGGATTTAAGCAAGTTGAAGCTAGACGAACTGCTTGGTTCGTTGAAAATCCATAAAGTGAGCTTGATGATGAAGATAAACCCAGAAGGGATAAATCTATTGCATTGAAAGTTAGTCAGAAGAATCAGAAGATGCAGAAAAATAGAAGTACATCTTCAAAAGAATTAAAGATTGAGGAAATCAAGAATGATGATACT
This sequence comes from Erythroxylum longipes, assembly GCA_027563885.1. Lineage (NCBI taxonomy): Eukaryota > Viridiplantae > Streptophyta > Magnoliopsida > Malpighiales > Erythroxylaceae > Erythroxylum > Erythroxylum longipes. The sequence continues at coordinate 9,906 of JAOQMS010055805.1, read as the reverse complement.
AGTGAATATGATCAAGATTAAAGTGAAGATGAAGATGAGCTATCCTTCATTTCAAGAAAGATTAGAAGGATATGGAAAAAGAAATCAAGGGGAAATAAAGACTTCTCTTTCAAAAAGAATAGCAAATATGATTCAAAGAATGATAAAAGTTCTAACGTCTTCTATGAGCGTAATAAACGAAGACATTACAAGCCTGAATGTCCGTTGCTCAAAAGAAAACAAAAGAAAAGTCAAAAAAACAAAAAGAGCATGATGGCAACATGGGAAGATCTAGATTCTTCTGAATCTGAATATGACTCAGAAACATCAGAACAAGCAAATATATGCTTGGTAGCTGAAAGGGAAAGCGATGATGAGGTAATTTCTAACTTTGATGATCTTCAAGAAGCCTATTTAGAATTGTTATAAGATTCACATATTATCTTAAAACAATATAGGTTATTGAAAAAGAAATTTGTTGAAAATTTAAAGAACACAAAACTCCTAGAAGAAAAAAATGTCTACCTAAAAAAACAAGTAGACGATATGAAAAAGAAAGTAATTGTAAATATATCTGAGGAAATTAATCAACTAAAATAAAGGATTAATAGTCTTTCAGCGGTTTTATCGAAATTTACAGAAAGTACAAAAAGGATGAATGACATGATTGGAAGTTATAGTCATCCAAATGATAAAAGCAGTTTAGGCTTTAATAATAGAAATACTATTCATAATAGTAATGTTCTTCATAATAGGAAGTTTGTTCATAATAAGAATTTTGTTGCTAAGAAAAAGAAACTCTTATTATTCAAAGAAAAATTATAAGATTAACCCCAAAGGACCCAAGAAAATATGGGTACCTCAAAAGGATATATATATGCTGCAGATCTCCTTACTTGGAAGAAGCAACCACCAGCAATGGTATTTGGACAGTGACTGCTCATGACACATGACGGGTAGAAGGTCTATATTCCTAGGCCTCCAATATAAGTAAGAAGGATCAGTAACTTTTGGAGACAACAAGCAGGACAATATAATTGGGATCGACAAAATTGGTTCTTCTGATCTTTGCTTAATGTATGAGAAAGGTGAAGATTTCAGGTTAGTTGGTTACTGTGATGTTGATTATGCTAGAGATAGGATTGATAGAAAGAGTACAAGTGGAGGTTGTCACTTTCTTGGTCATAATCTAATTTCTTGGTCAAGCAAAAGGCAAAGTTCAATTGCTCTATCTACTACAGAAGCTGAATACATGTCAGCTGCAAGCTGTTGTTCATAGATATTATGGATAAAGTATCTATTAGAGGATTATTCTATCCAAGAAGATCAAATTCCAATCTTCTGTGACAACACAAGTGCTATCAATCTCTCAAAGAATCTAATATAACACTCAAAGGCAAAGTATATTGAAGTCAGACACCATTTTATAAAAGACTATGTACAGAGAGGGATCATTAATCTACAATTTGTTGAGACGAATCAATAATGGGCAGATATCTTCACCAAACCCTTAAGTGAAGTCAAATTCAAGGAAATCAGACAAAATTTGAATATGGTGATGTTAAATGACCATTCGTCTGAAACTCCATGATCCAGACGATTCGTCCTGAAGAAGCTGAGAAGTAAGCTGAAAATTCGCAAGTTTTCAAACTAAATAGTAATGATAACTTTTACTCGATAGTTTCAAATTCATAATTACCAGTGGATCAGTTAAAAATGTTACAAACGGTAACTTTTCAAGAGTGTATATAAAAAGCAATCATCTCAATATCTGCAACACTTTACACTCTAGAATTTTCGTGAAAAACCTCAAAAGCGACTTGTTCAAAGTGCTCTCAACAAAGACAATCCAATGTTCTGTTCTAAACATCAAACTCTTCTCATTTCATTTCATATCTTTCTCTTAAAATTTTCTATATACTAACCTTGCTTCTTAAAGCGAAATACATTTCTTTATTTAGTTTTTATCTTTTACAGATTAAATATGTCAAAATCTCTTGTCTATAGAAGTCTCGTTGATTTCACTTCCTTGAAGAATGCTCGGATGAATATCGAACCTGAGATTGAAGCAGGTGGATGGAAGAACTTCTTCAACATCTGAGAGCTGGTGTATCTGAATGAAATATATGAATTCTGGAAGAATTTGAAGGTGTAGACAACACCTTGGTATCGATGGTAGATTGGTTGTTGGTAATAATCACACAAGATTACGTGATGGAGGTTAGTAGGTGTCCAAATGAAGGAGTAGAATTGTTTAAAAATACATATTGCATTGCTCAAAGTCATATAGATGAAGCCAAAATCAATCGACAACTATATGGATTCAGTAATCTAAGAGTCAAGAAGTCTTCAACCCTCATTCTAATGGCTAGGGTTCTTCACTCACTTCTTCTCCATTGTATCCTACCAAGAGCAAAATCAAAGGACATGGTGACAATGAATGATGAACACTGTCTGTTTCATTTACTCACTCACTAACCTGTTAATCTTCAATTTTTGATTCTGAAGTACATGATAAAGGCTAGGGAGGATTATCATCTGAAGAGTGGTTCTTTACCTTACGATATGCTGTTAACAAGATTTTTCAAAGCATCTGGAATCCTACTTGATAGAGGAAACAAAGTAAAGCTGGAGATTAAGAGTGTTATTAATGACTCTAATATTCACAAAATGGGGATCAAGACTGAAGTTTAAGTGGATGAAGATTTCACACCGAAAGCACAATCTAAGGAGGAGCTTTCAGTAAGATGAAGTAGGAAAGAAAATGTTCCGTTTGAAAAGCAAGCAGAACCTTGAACATCTGAAAGAATATTAGTAGAGGTAAAGGTTGAACAATCGTCTAATAAGCCGATATAAGCCAAGACGATTCTAGAGAAGAAGGAAAGCAAGGTTCAACAACCAACTCACTAAATGTCTTCAAAAAGGAAGGCTGAGATGCTCCAATCAGAAAGGCCCAAGAAGTCAAGAAGGTCACCAAGATTAATGACCTTACGGCAATAAGAACAGAAGAAGCAAAAAGCTCTAATTCTTGGTGTAGACTCTAAGAGTGAAAAGGAGCAAGAGCAACAACAACAGCCAGCCAAACCAATTGTCTCTATCCCTCAGAGTCAACCAGAACAACCGTCTGGAGAGACAGATATAAAAAGGAAGTTAGTGTTTGAGAAGAAGAAGTCTCAATAACAACTTCCTTTCAAACCAGTAGAAGAACAAAGGAAGATGAAGCCTATTCAGGAAAAGAAGGTTTCATCGTCTGATGTTCCACAAAAGAGACAGACTATTGAAAAGAAGATGAAGACATCGTCTGAACAGCATTTAATAACTTACAACCCTCCTCAACAGATAAAAAAGGAAGATTTGAAGATGAAGGTCATAGAAGAATCAACACTTGGTCGTAACAGAGGTTCAATTATCATCAGAGAACCTTATAAACAGAAAATTAAGGTTCAAGTTGAACCTATAATAGTAAATGATCAGACAATACATCTTCTAAGTTATAAAGAACAAAGATTATATAGTATTCTGTGAGACGAAAAAGCAAAACCATATCTATCGAAGATTTCGAAAGATCCTTATACAATCTATCTAATGACAAACAAAACGACAATTAAGATTATACCAGGTGTACAACCTAGAATTCCAGCACTGGTAGCCAACAAAGAAAAAGGGAAGAAGAAGAAGTTTCCTGAAAGACGAGAAGTTGATCTCATAGAAGAAAAGATTCAAGCGGCAGTAATGAACATAGACGATGTATGTCACGCAGCTCAGCCTTTAAGCATTTATATTTCACATCATATATCAAGGGAATCAGGAAGTAATTTTGGAGCATTTACTATAGACGAAAGCTTCGAGGTAGTTGGCTCAATATCAGAGAGAAGGTATGAACATATCATAATTGAAGGTATCGTTTTTAACTTAGAAACCTTGGTGCATTTGCTCATTCATTTCAAACCCTTAGGTTTCATTCCTTCAGTTAAAACTATTTTACACTTTCTAGGACAACCGATTTGCAAATTACCCAAACCTAATGATCTTGATATCCCTGATGAAAAACAACCTTTCAAACTACCCTCAATAAAAATTATAAAATTAGACAATTCACCTAGAAAACCATCTGTCTTTGAGTATATTCATCCACTTAGTGAAATGCTACAAGATCTTAACGTTAATTCGGAGCTTTTGAAGAATTTCATCAAATGGACTGAAGCTAATCATAAGCAAACGTCAGTTCAGGAAGCCTTAGCTAAAAACATTGAGAAAATTATTACTAAGGTTGATGTACTAAAAGATGCAGTGGGTGATCTTCATGAGGAATTAGCACTTCTACATGTTTCTATAGAAGAAGACATCAAGACGATCTACACTGACCTTCAACAAATGTTTTCTGAAATTTTGAAGCGTTTAAAATAAACTATCTTTTTTATTAATAACAAATAGGGGGAGATAGAACAGTAGAAAGGAGTCTTTGTATTTTGTATATATATCTTGCATTATTCGTCTGAATATTGTTTTTATCTTCTAATATTATGATTATTTGTTATCATCAAAAAAGGGGAGATTGTTAAGTCAAGAAGACTTCACTTTTTCTATTGATTTTGATGAAAGTCAAATAATAATAATAGAAGTGTGTGAACTGTTTTGATGAATTTGTTAAGTGCACAAATAAATATAAGTGGCATAAATCATCAAATCAAGATGATACTTTAGTAAAAGCTTAATAAGACGGATCAGACGAAGTGATCAAGTCTAAGACATCAGACGAAGCATACGAATCTTAGCAAGTCGATGTTATTGAAGATTGTGCTAGAACATCAGTTAGTTGGAGTTGGTTATAGGACTCAACTAATAACAGACTTTAGAAGACTCTACACGCAGATTTCTCAAGAAGATCATTGGAGATTTAGGTTATAAATATTAAGTTGAAGTCGTAGACTTTAGTAAGAATTCTGAAAGTACAAAAATACTTAGAGAAATTTTGTGCTCATATGCTTATGTTGTGAAAAATATTCTGAGAGAAAAGAAATAGAGAAAGAGAGCAAATACATCTGTAACGTGAGTGTGAAATCTCAAACAATATCTTTTCGAGATAAAGGAAGGCTAGAGCCTGAAGAGGCTAAGGAAGCAGATAAAGAATACTTTGTAAAAGAGAAATGAAGAGGCTCTGCAAGTGTAGAAATAATACTTGTAACATTGAAGGAGATAGTGAAATCTCAGACAAACTTTGAGGACTGGGCGTAGCCCTAGGTTAAGGGTGAACCAGTATAAATCGCAGTGTCATATTCTCTAACTCTTACCTTTTTAATTTTCTTATTGTTGGAAGAATAGATACTAATTTTCACTTTTGTATTACTCATCAAAATTAAGTGCATTGTTTAAACTTGTAATCGTCTGAATTTGTTAAGAAAATCAAGAAGATTTTAAAGATTCATATATTAGATGATTTAACACAAGTCAACCCCCCTTCTTGTGTATTTCGCATATTGTACGTGATTTCTTTGTTAACAAGTGATTTACTTCAGTTGGTATCAAAGCGAGGTTTCTAAGAAACACTCTTACAAATTAAGGACAAAGATCCATGGCTAAATCATATATTTTTATAGCAGAAGGTGCCTCGATCTCAAGACCCCCTGCATTCAACGGTGAAGATTATCATTATTGGAAGGACAGGATGCGGCTCTTTATAGAATCCAAATACATTGATCTTTGGGATATCATTGAAAATGGTCCATATATCCCAATAGACAACAAAGGGAAAAGCATCTCTCATGACCAATGGTCAGTTGATCTAAAAGCACACTTTTGATTAAACTCAAAGGATAAGTTCTTTTTAAGTTGTGATCTAAGCACAAGTGAATATGATAAGGTTCATGGATTCAAATCTACAAAGGAAATGTGGGACACATTATCCATTACACATGAAGGCACAAACCAGGTGAAAGAATCTAAGATTGGTATTCTTGTTCATCAGTATGAGCTGTTCAAGATGAAAGACGATGAGTCTATTGATCAGATGTTTGGACGATTCCAAACAATTATTAATAGACTTAAAGCTCTGGGGAGAATCTACGAAAGTCAAGATCATGTTAGAAAGATTCTCAGAAGTCTTCCAAAAATATGGAGACCTAAAGTAACAGCAATACAAGAGGCCAAGGATTTAAGCAAGTTAAAGTTAGACAAATTGTTGGGTTCGCTGAAAATCCATGAAGTGAGCTTGATGATGAAGATAAACCCAGAAGGGATAAATCTGTTGCATTGAAAGTTGGTCAAAAGAATCAGAATATGCAGAAAAGTAGAAGTACATCTTCAAAATAATTAAAGATTGAAGAAATCGAGAATGATGATACTAGTGAATCTGATCAAGATTAAAATGAAGGTGAAGATGAGCTATCCTTCATTTCAAGAAAGATTAGAAGGATGTGGAAAATGAAATCAAGGGGAAATAATTACTTCTCATTCAAAAAGAATAGCAAGGATGATTCGAAGAATAAGAAAAGTTCTATCGTCTTCTATAAGTGTAATAAACCAGGACATTACAAGTCCGAATGTCCGTTACTCAAAAGCAAACAAAAAGAGAATGATGGCAACATGGGAAGATGTGGATTCGTCTGAAGCTGAATCTGACTTTGAAACATCAGAACAAGCATATATATGCTTGGTAGCTGAAAGGGAAGGTGATGATGAGGTAATTTCTAACTTTGATGATCTTCAGGATGCCTATTTAGAATTGTTAGAAGATTCACATGTTATCTTAAAACAATATAGGTTATTGAAAAAGAAATTTGTTGAAATTTAAAGAACACAAAACTCTTAGAAGAAGAAAACGTCTGCCTCAAGAAACAAGTAGACGATATGAAAAAGAAAGTAATTGTAGATAGATCTGAGGAAATTAATCAACTAAAATAAAAGATTAATAGTCTTTTAGTGGATTTATAGAAATTTACAGAAAGTACAAAAAGGATGAATGACATGATTGGAACACTACAAAAAAATAATATAATCCGCGATATTTTATTGATAAAATGTCGCAGATTGTGAAGACTTTTTTGCGACGTTTAAAAAACGTCACAAAAAGTTTGAATTTTTCACGACATTTTATAAAAACATCGTAGATTTGTTACATTTTTTGTGACGTTTTATCAATAAAATGTCACAGATTTATATCGCAATGTTTTGTTGAATAAAATGTCGCTTATACCCAACCCTAAATAATAACCCAACCCATCGTCTCCTAAACTATATAGCCTTTTTTTATTTTTCCCCAATTCTTCTCTTCGTTTGTGCAAAATCCCAAAAACCACGACTAGATACGTATCTCACACCAGCTCAAGTTGTGGTTTGGCGAGACGATCGACTGTGGAGACAAGGACGATGGTGCCAATATATCCCACAAACTCGTGTACCCACCACCGCTCTATACGGTGGTCATCTCTACTTCGACGAACGAGGAATGGTGGTTGAAGCCATTGTGTTCGAGGAAGGTCGAGGAAGGTATTTGGATTAGGTGATGAGTTCTGAGATATAATAGTTGTTGAAGGTTCCATATAAGTTTTCTTTGGCCTGGCAAGTTACTGGCATGAGGATAGTGTTGTTTTTTGGGTTATAGAAGAACATTTTAGAGTCTCTTTGTCCTTGTGATTGATGATTTTCTTAGATTTTGGATGCTTGAATTTCGTGATTATATGACTGCACGTAGATATTTGTCTTCAATTTATCTAGGTTGCATCTGAGTAGGTTCAAGATGGAAAATTTCCCCTTTTCTGTTGTTCGTGGTCCTGGTTACATTGAGAAATGTGCGTGTGAGAGAGAGAGCTGAATTACGAGTTCTATATCTCTGCATTAACCAAGGATATTGGTTTTTCGTATGATTTTAGGCATTAAATTAGGAGCCCTTGTGACAATTTGGTTTAAACCATATTCAATCTTATGAATGTGATTTATCAATATCTCATCAAACAAAATTAGGTTGTATTCATCTGTTTTTCAGTTGTGTTATAGCTTTGGATTAGCTGTTTGCAACTTGTTAATTGGTTTTTAGAATTCATATCCACAAAGAGGTTTACAATATATTATAAGAGTGCTATATTGCATATTTTTCCATTTATATATACCTTGTTGTTTAAGCTGCATTTCTTTCATTAATCCTTCTGAATTTTTATGTGATAATGTATTATTGTTGTATTACCGAATAAATTTGTCGTTATTATTTAGTTGGTTTCTATTATCTTAAGTAAGAAGTATCTGAAAACCCTTATTTATATTACTTCTCTTGTGTTTCTCTCTCATGTTGCTTTTGTTGTAATAACATGTTGTAGAATGAACAAAAAGTATAGTCTAGGTCCTTTTTATCTTTCATTATCTCTTCTTCTTTGTTTGATTATAAATATTACTGTGGAGCACAGGAAGCTGAATCTATCTCTTTTGGCATATGAAACCCATGGCATAAAGATGAAAACCTTAACGCAAATATAGTTTAAATGAGTACATGTTCTGGTAATTTATGAATTGGTTTGTTGGCATGGTAATAATTTTCCAATGCTAGTTAAACATGATCTTTAGGTTTCTGTCTCTCTGATTATGAATTAATATAGTAAATGTGGTTACTCAAAATGCTATTTTAACCAGAACATACTCTCATTAAAGGTTCAATAAATGTTTATTAAAATCTGGGTCATTAGAGAAGAGATGCTATTAAAATTGGTTGGTGTTTTCTTATCACTGTTTCGATATAATCAGCGGCATTACATTCCAGATAAATTCTTTTGTCAAGGTTATTTTAATTTTATGAGCATTGTATTAAAGTTACAAAAAGAGACAATAATTTTCTTAATAATTATTTTAATTGGGTAAGTTTTTTTTATGATTCCACTTCTCAAATCATTTATTATGAAAACATGGCAATATATTTATTCTTGGTCATAAGACTATAAGGTCCTATTAGGAGGTCTCTGTCTAAGTTTGCTGGACTGATATATCACTGAAATTCTACTCCATAATCTAACAGTAATGTTGAATAGTCCAACTAATGTCACATGTTTTGTTTCTCTTTTAATAATGGCTACTTACTGCGATTTCTTTACTACACAGATTTAAACTACAGATGGTAACTAGTAAAGAAGCTTTCAAAATTTCCTGTTCCAACAGGGCCTCTAGAGTTGACATCAACTGGTGTGTCTATGTCGATCTTCAACATCCTATCAAAAGTTTTCAATATACCTCTCCTTAGTGTTGCTACTTCATTTGTGGCCGAAGATATTGCAAGGAGTGCTGGCAAGTCCACATCAGGTATTGGTGTTTGATTAGCTTCAAGTGAAATCTTGAATGGCGTGTGAAAATAGCGTATGTACCTATTTCCTTTTCAGCTTAAAAAAAACACCTAAACGTTAAATTATCTAATAAAGATGAACATAAACTCTATCGGATATTGCAGGAATGTGTATTTTACATAGTACAAGCCTTCAGGAGCAGGAGGCACAACTCCCACTAGAGCTCCGTTAAACAAGCAGCTTATCGATGAAGAAGTGAAAATATTCATTAGTCTTGGCTTCATTGAGGGTTCCAAATGGGTGCTTCCTCCTCCCAAGGTGTAAATAGCTTATCTTAGGAGCAAAGTTTGTGCCCCCACTACTTCGTGCTAAAGCTGATGAAATTTTCTCTTTTTGCCTTGTTTTTGTCTTGTATCTTGAATAAACACACATAAACATGTGTAATTATGTTATTGTTCTTTTGATGCGTATTAAATTTTCATCAATAACTGATTACCTTATTCTTAAGCTTCTCTTTGTCATTGATCTGATGGTTGATGTGTTTTAAAGGACATATAAAATTCTTTAATTATTAAAGTTAATGATATACTAAAAAATTGAAGAATTAAATAAATAAAATTTATAAATAATATTGAATAGTTATTAAACAAATAAGATTTATAAAAAA
>JAOQMS010055619.1:0-27514 GCA_027563885.1 Erythroxylum longipes | reverse complement strand
AGTATAAGTATAAGGGAAGCCTCAACCACGCTGATAATGATAGGATTCAGGTTGAAAGACAGAAGTTATCCTTGAGATACAACTCACGTATTAAGACATTCTGCATACATGAAAGTAACAAGCATGATATCGAAGTTTGCAAATGATCAAGTATGCATGTGGTATCAGAGCAAGCAAAAATACATGTAAGTCAGTAAGTGAGTCAGGTTCGCAAGCATGCAAACAAGGAAGCCAGGTAAGCATGCATGCAAGGGTTAGACTCCGGGGAGACGGATCCAACAAATGTGGTATTAGAGATGAAGCATGATGAGGTTAGACTCCGGTAGCGGGGTCTGACATTTTTATGGTATCAGAGCGTGCATGAAGAGTCATGAGTTGAATTCCGATAACGGGATCTAACATAAGCAAATTTAATCAGAGTCACATACTGATCTCATGCTCCTTGGAACTCCAAAACATAAGCTCTAAGCATATCCTCAATTGTCTTAATAGTTCTCTCACTCTGTCCCTCTGTCTGAGGATGAAATGCAGTACTATTTGTAAACTACCCCTAAATTCTGAGGTAAATTTAGGATCCCTGTCTGATATAATGGACATTGGAACTCTATGCAACCTTACTATCTCATTTACATATCTCCAAGCTAATTGATCCAGTATATTGTTCTCCCTCACTGGTAAGAAATGAGTCAATTTTTTCATTCTGTCAACAATGACCCATATGGCGTCATGTTACCTCGGAGTCCTAGACAAACCCATAATAAAATCCATAGTAATCCTCTCCCATTTCCACTCCGAAATAGGCAATGATTGTAACTTCCCAATTGAAGCCTAATTCTCTGCTTTAATCTGTTGGCATGTTAAAAACTTAGCAACATAATCAGCCATTTTCTTTTTCATTCCTGGCCACCAGAAATGTTGTTTCAATATATTATACATCTTGGTAGTACCAAGATGCATAGCATAGGCTGCTAGATGTGCTTCCTCCAAAATCTCTTTCTCAAATCATCCACATCGGGTACACACAATCTCTTCTTCAATCACAGTGTCTCATTTCTCAATTCAAACTTAGAACTCGAATTCACTTTCAACTTCTCAATAAGCTTCATTAATTCTGAATCCTTACTCTAAGCTTTTCTGATTCTTTCATACAAAATTGGTCTAAGTTTCAATGTAGCCAACAAAACTTCATCCTGCCCCAAATTTAAATCAATATTAAATGCTCTCAATTGCACTAAGTTAGGCAACCTCGATAATTGTACTTAAGCCACATTGCTTTTAGATTTTCTACTTAATACATCAGCTACCACATTAGCTTTACCAAGATGATACTCAATTGTGCAATCATAATCTTTCAACAATTCTATCCACCACTTTTGTCTCATATTCAACTCTTTCTAACTTAACAGATATCTCAAACTTTTATGATCAATGAATACTTGAAATGTCTCTCCATACAGATAATGTCTCTATATCTTTAAAGCAAAAACCACTGCAACAAGTTCTAAATCATATACCAGATAATTAAACTCATAAGACCTTAACTGTATTACTCTTTCATGCTGTATCAGTACACATCCTAATCTTTGGTGTGAAGCATCATTATACACCACATAACCTCCAGATCCAGATCCAGATAGAATAGCTAACAATGGTGCTATATTTAACCGATGTTTTAGCTCCTCAAAAATTCTTAGAAGTTTTGTCAAAGGGGTTGAGATCAAAGAAAACTCCTCAACAAACCTTCTGTAATAACTGGTTAATCCAAGGAAACTTTGAATCTCAGCCACATTTCTTGGAGCTTCCTACTTTATTGCTGCTTTTACTTTCTTTGGATCCACCTGTATGCCTTATCCAGACACAATGTGACTCAAAAGTGGAACTTGATTAAGCCAAAACTCACACTTACTGAACTTAGCATACAACTGTTTCTCTCTCATTATCTGTAGCACTAACCTCAAATGCTCAACATATTCTTCTCTGCTAATACACCAGAATATCATCAATAAACACAATGAAAATTTGATCTAAATAAGGTGGGAACAGCTTATTCATTAAAGCCATAAAAGCCATCGGAGCATTTTTCAATCCAAAAGGCATCACTAAAAACTCAAAGTGCCCATATCTTGTTTTGAATGCACTCTTTGGTACATCAGCCTCTGCTATCTTCAACTAATAGTACCCTGATAGTAAGTCTAACTTAGTGAACACCTAAGCTCCCTGTAACGGATCAAGCAAACATCTATCCTCGGTATAGGATACTTGTTCTTCACTGTCACCTGATTCAACTATCTATATTCGATACACAATCTTAGAGTTCTATCTTTCTTCTTCACAAACAAAATTGGAGCTCCCTAAGGTGACACACTAGGCTTGAGAAAACCCTTATCCAACAACTCCTATAACCGGGTCTTAAGTTCCTTTAATTCTACAGGTGTTATCCTATACGGAGGAATTAATATAGGAGCGGTACCTAGAACAAGGTAAATGGTAAAATCTGCTTCCGTTTCTGAAAATACCTAACAATAGGAATATCCTCAATGGTTTGTTCATTCCGAGTATCCGTCATATAGGCTAAGTAAGCCTCACACCCACCTCGAATCAATCTTAAAGCACTCATGAATGAAATCGATATGGTTAGTACTGCTTAACTAACTCCTCGAAATACTACTCTCAGTTGAGTGGGAGATTTAATGATTACCTCCTTAGTATAACAATTCATCACAGCCCTATGTGCAGTGAGCCAATCCATACTTAAGATAAGGTACATTTCTTTCAACTTCAATATTATCATATCAGTTTTAAACCCTGCTTGATCAATCCAAATGCTAAACCTTTTACACACCTCTCCAATCATTGTGGTACTACCAACTGGAGTACTCACCTCTAAATCACAAATCAACTTTTCTCTCTCACAGTGCAGTTTAGATGCTAGATGCATTGTGATGAATGAATGTGTAGATCCTAGATCTACTAATGCAAATGCTTTAAAATTAAAGACATTCAACACACCTGTTACCACATTTGGGGAGTTCTGTGCCTTCTGTCTGGTGATCGCATAGATCCTGGCCTGAGATTACAGCTGGTTACTCTGTACCTCAGTCCTGACACTAGGACCTGCTGATTGTATTCTCCCTCTTTGTCTTGCTCCACTAGCTCAACTCTACTAGACAGTTGTCTCAATTATTTATCCTCCTATCATTCCAGACTGTGGTCCCAAAGTCTTGGGAAATCTTTAATATAATGCTCAAAAGATCCACAATGGAAGCAAGCTCCTAATAACTTCCAACATTCCCTACCATGTTTCTTACCACAGTGTCCACAACTAGGCATTTTTTGTGACTGCCCTCCTGATACTTGTCCTCTACCTCTACCAGCTTAAACAAAACCACCTCTTGGGCTATACCCCAACTGTCTCGATCTAATTTGGGATTGAAATGATCTATTCTGGCATTTATTGAACCTTCTTCCAGATTCAGCCTAAGACTCAACCTATCTCTTCACTCTAGACTCCTGTCTGTACTCTCCCTGACCATCTTTCAACAACTATGCTCTTCTAATCGGGGCTACTCTCAACTCAGTAAAACTGCTTAGATTTGTTATAGCTAACGTCGTCCTAATCTCCATATTCAAATCTCCTACACTTCCTCGGTTGGAATCAGTGTAGTTTCATATCCCATCAACTCATTAAATCTTATCTCACATTCAGCTACTGTAGACTACCTTGTTTTAGATCTAGGAACTCTTTCATCTTCCTATCCAGATAGATCTTCGACATGTAATTCTCTCTAAAAACCTTCAAAAAATCTTCCCACTTCAATCCACAAGTTCGAGTGGAACTGCCAGGAACAGTCTTCCACCACTGATATGCTGGACCTTGCAGAAGTGAGACTACATAATCAAACTTCTCATCAGACTCGCAGTCCAGCTAATCGAATATTCTTTCAATCCTTTTGATTCAGTAGGGTCTGTACTTCTGTAGAAGTCCACAGGCCCCTACTTTCTTAATTTATCATATCTTCTTTCTCTCCTCTCAGGAATTCTCGAAGGCATTTGATCAACTTGATCTCCTATGGCGGATGACCTATTCTCGGAGGCATTCTTGGAGACTCTCTATTGGCTCCTACAGACTCTAGGTTAGCTAACTCTGCAACTCGATCTCCTATGGCGGATGACTTATAACAAAAATAATTGCGATCACTATATGAATTGATTACTAGATATTATGCCTAAATGCTCTTATATGTCCCTATAGATGTCAAACCAAGTTTTGATACCAAAAATGTAACATCCCACTACCATAGAGTATATACCCGAACATCCAAAGGACATTCAAGAACATACCCTATGACAATGGTATCCTAGAGTAATCATAAACACTTATTATGGCCTCATACACTTCACAAAGTTTGAAAAGATCATTTATCCCATTTCATTTACTAACATAATTTACACTGTAGCAGTACATTCATTAAACAAATATTTACATCATCAAAAGTGTTTGGAGAGTTTACTACTCATTTTACAAAAGATCTACATGAAATGAGAATCTACATAAACACAATCTACAACTCCTCATATGTCAACTGCCTAGACCTTTGAGTCATTTCTTAATTTCAAAAATGTTGTCTTAGGAACTAGGTCTCCTCTCTTGTACCTAAAAATCAATGTTGCAATTTTGATGAGTTTTGCGAACTCAATTAGCAAACCATCATTGATGTGCTCACTTATTAAGAATATCAAACATTTTAAATATAAACCAAATGCACAATATCCATATAAACTATTCAAAACATTTCATTCATCTATCTCAGTCAATCATATTAGCAAATGTACACAAATATAGCATATCTTAATATCATCACAATTTAGAAATGTTTTCACAATCATATATTTGCAAATGCATATGCATATGAGACTCCACTTTCATTTTTATTTTGTTGTGACTGAGCACCTATTACAGTCCCATATCCCTTGTGGATATCGGGCTCATTTCAAATTCTGTCCTGTACCTATTGTGGATATCAAGCTTATTAATCCCAGAGCTAGTGGCTCTACGTGCACATTTCTGAGCTTAAAGCTCTTTCAGACTAGCCACTTCGGTCACAAATCCTTTATCTAATCATGTATATCAATGTGATGCATCAAATCATAAAATATGCCATCAATAACATTTATTTATGATGCACAGCCAGATTCACAGGTTCATCAGATCTCAGTCCGGCATTCAACTTTTCTTTAAGTATACAGATATTTTTCAAATTCATATGCAAACTGAACACTCCCAATACATTCCAAAATATCAAACTCCTCATAATATAATGTCCAAAATTATCACAATCAAACCATTAACAGTTTAATAAATGAATTATGATGAAGAAATAATGAATAAATGAATTATGATATTAGAATGACCAAGTTCTTTAAGGTATGAACCTAAGAGTAAGCTTGACGTACACAAATGATGTTGTTAATAAACAAGTGATATGATTAAGGATAAATACTTGGAATAGTCAAATTGAGCAATGCATTATACATTGCACATATAGATATGTGTACAATTGAATGTTTATATGATTATGAAATTAGTAATGTGTGTGCAATGTGTGTATTGCATGATGTTGATACAAAGGATAAAATGTTAGCGTCTAGACGTTTCCGGATCTTGGAAGCAAATGCTAATCTAGAGCGTACTGTGAGTAACCTAGATGGTCTCGCATGTTTAACTGTTTGTTTTAATTTCTGTATTGAATTATTATATGATGTGAATGTTTGATATCGGATATTAATGTCCAAGGTGCTTGATTCATAAAAATCATTGAAGTACTCATTGTATATGAATTTGACAGAATAAGTAATATTTAACTTAATTGTTGAATGCCAGAGCAAGGTCCGATGATAAATGTGAATATAGATGTGAATGTGAATGTGATAAATTGAGCACAAGTGATTGACTGAATAAATGTGATGCATTTCATTATATGAATGCATGATAAGATAAAGGCAGTTATGACCAGAGTGGCCAGTGAAAAAGAGTTTCAAGCTCAGAATATGGTAAGAGCCTCTAGCTCACTATGTATAATAAGCCTTGTATCCCCAACAGATAAGGGACAGTTATTAATGAGCCTGGTATCCGCAATGGATATAGGATAGTGAAAAGGCACTCGGTCATAATAACGTAACAATTGAAAGTGAGTCTCATGAGCATTGAATATATATTTGATATGTATGTTTTAAATGATCGCAATGAATTGTTTGAATTGATCTAAATGTGAAATGTGAATTAAGTGAATATAAAGTGTATTTGTTTTAACATGATGATTCGTGAAGTGATGTGAATTATGTGATTGTATAAAATGGATATGAATCGATGTGTTATGTGATTTGAGTGAGCCATCGAGGATGGTTCGCTCAATGAGTTTGCAAAGCTCACCAAAATTGCAACGTTGTCTGTCAGGCTCAAAGGAGATCTCTAGTTAGACAAATTAGATCTAGCCACTACATTAAAATAAGAGATAAAGGTCGGGATCAGTATGCATCTACATAAGTTTTTAGAAATTTTTATATTAAGATTTGTATTCTACAAGTGTTATTTATTGTATAATTGAACTCTAAAATGTATGACGTTAAGGTTGGAAGTGTTTTGTAATTGTAATGGGCCTAAGTGATTATTGGTTTTTTAATGATATGTTTATTGTTTGTAACACTTATGATTAAAAATTTTTATGAATAAATGAGCCAAAATTGATTATTGGTTTTCTATAATATGCATATGATGTTTGAAAAATCTGCAATAAGTATGACTACTGACTGTCCTAGCATGCCACCCTCATAAAGTATGTTCTTGAATACCGACGGTATGTTTAGGAATATGCCTTATGAGAGTGGGGTGCTACATATATATTAATCTATATAATCCACGATTTTTCCACACCAAGATCAAGCATAAAAACTCCAAAGTTCATTCAACAAATTCCAACACATATCATCACCAATACCATATTCATTTCATTCCAACTCAAGCATCATTCTCATACTATTAATCATGCCATAAAGATCATATTGTTACTTACTTATTAGATTTCCAACTCAGCTCAAAACTTTATATTAAACTACTCCATCCATGCATGATTCATCACAAACTCAAAGTGAAAATGAGCTAGTTTCAGCAACAAGAGGAAGGTAACTATAGGCTGGTTTCTTGGCTATTTTGTGAATGATTAAAGTAGGTTTTAGTGTAACAATTTTAGCTAGGGTTTAAAAAAATGCAAAGGAGAAAGTAGGAGCAATTTTGGTGAAGGAAATAGCAGAAACTTTGCTTCTTTAAGTACTAGGTGTCACCAATTTTCAAAGACATGTGTCTTAAGGCATGGAATCCATTTGTTCCATAATTAAGCTGCCATATGCCCCTTAAGATGCTACCATTAGTCTCCTATTAATTTGTCCACATGTCACACATTAATTGGTCCACTTGTCACTCTATAATTGTTCCATTTTTCAATTAATGAATAGTCCATTTGTCACTCATTTAACTATGCCAAATGTCACTCAATTATAGGCTTAGTCACCCTAATTTTTTATATTTCAAATTATCTAGCCACTTGGCATTTTTCCTAGTCTAATTGTACATATTAATTTATCAATCTCCCAATTAATAACATTTAATTTCAAATTACTAATTGGAAATCCAATCAAACTAAAATTCAAGGCATAAGAATTCACAATTCACATCATAGTCATTTTAAAATCTTTCATACCCTGGGACATATTAATTGAGTGCATATGCTATCTTTATAATGTGTATAAATATCAATATTTGTGTGTATGCTAATGATATGCATGTGAATGCAATGCTCTCAATGCTATTACTCATTCATAATGATCTAAGGTTCTAACCTTAAGCATGTTCCAAAAACTGGATATTACACCTCGACCCATGACCGCCCGGGCTAACCATGGTCAGCCCATAGCCCGTTCAACCTGAGCTAAAGTCAAGTCAGGCAGAGCAGGCCGAGCCTTTTTTGACATCCTTAATGATGTGTCACCTTTATTTTAATAAAATTTTGATAGATTAATATGAATAATTTTTATGATATAAAAGTAAACACCAATCTAACAGTAGACCCATTAAACAAGTCAAGATGGAAAAGACAACATTAATATAGGAGAAAATTATTACGCAATTCGATCATCCCCTGTTGGAAACAAAGTGAGAACTTTCCTCCCACCATTTCCATTGAAGGACTCCAAATCCTTAACGTATCCAGGAATTGTACTGTGAACTAGAGTTCCCATTCTATGTATAGGGTGTTGTGTCTATCTGGCAAGAAAGGGATGCTCAAATTGCCCATTTGGAGGACCAAAATGCCTAATTAGTCTATGATATTGGCCTTGCAATTAGGGATGTGCTGCAAGTGCCATATGCTATGATGATGATGTTATTGCAGCCCAGCCATTAGCACAAATGGCAAAAAAATGATCAGAACTAGGCTTACTAGGATGCAAGAAATGTGTTGGAATCACTGAGATTGCAAATAAGTGGTCAATGGCAGCGTCGGCGGCTGTTCCTAATCCACCACTATTGCAAATCAAATTACCACTCAAGGCACAGCCCTTAGGAGGAGTAACTGCATCCCTACAAAGCCAGCAGGGCTCTCTGATTTTGTCACCAAGTGAATGATAAGTTTGTTACAGGCAATGATGAGTTGTTATAGAATATGCACAGATGACAATGTTTATTACAAGTTTTTTAGGGTATGATCTCTTTGTAAGAATGAAGAATGGCACATAATGAAAGGAAGAGAATTATTCCTACAATTTTCCCTCTCGTCTTTTTTTCTCTTAACTCTGCTTCTCCTCTTTTTCTCTTCCTCTTCTAATTTCTACACTATTTATATACTTATCCATTAATTGCATTAACCACTGCCTCCACTACCACCATTTCCTCCACCACCTCCACCAAAAGACAACTCTTGCATTCTCTTCAAATACAAACAATACTTCTACAAATGACTTGCCACGTTCTCTCTAGTCAACCCATCAACACTCATAAGCTACATTATAGTCTTGGGGACAACATTTTTAATCCCCAATTGAGAAATAACATCCATAAATCTCTTATGAAGCTGTAGAGTTCAAACTAGCCTCAAACGCTTCAAGTTTTTTGCAGGCTCATTGAACCCAACTCAGCTGAATCAACAACAAACTCAGCTGAGTTGGGATGTGGAGAGTCCAAGGGGTTATTGGGTGGTGGATTTGAGTTGGGTGGAGGTAGAGGGGTGTGGTTTTATTGAAGAGAGTTTGTGGTGGTGGTGGTGTTATTAGTATTTTTACTTATTCTAATATCAAAAGCAAGAGCAAGATTAGGAGCTATCAGGGAGTGAAAGACATAAGATCTTCAGGTGAAGGGAGCTCTTCTTCCCACCTTGAGAACCATTTTGAATCATCCTCCCTCATTCTCTCCTCCCTACCTCAATACCTTTCCTAAAACTTCTAATCACTCAATTGGTGCAAAAAGATGACAAATATTGCTTCTTTATATGAGTATTAAATGGAACAGAGCAAAAAGATTAGATCTTTATTGAAGACAAACAAGAAACAAGTGTGCTTTTTCCAACTATGAGCTTGTGACAGACTGAAAGATGAGATAAAAGATATGATCTTTATCCAAAAGGGTATATGTTTCTATAAATAGAAAATGAACTATCTAACAGAGAAACATGATGGTCCATGGTTATAATGGCGAGAGGAGGAGGAGGCAAAGGAAGGTTGTTACGTATATTTGTGGTGATAATGAGAGGTGAACATAACTTAAGAATAGGTGTATTTGATACAAATGAGAACAACACAATAGAAAAAGGCTGGGGAGGAGAGAGAGAGAGAGAGAAGAATCACAAAAGAGAGAATTTGAGAAGACAGTAGTATTATGTTATAGCCTAGCGATACAGCTGTTAGTGTTTGATTATATACACGTAATAACAAGAGATACAATATATGTTGGAACACAATTACATCTCTAGAGTTTTATTTATAAGTTGCGTATTACAACTATTCATGCGTCACCGTTTAAGTCCTCCTTTTCATTGCTTCTCACATCTATTTCATCTTCTGCGTTTACTCTATAACAATTCCCTTCCCCATAACATATTTTTCCACCAAATTAACGTCTAAAAACTTTTTATGAAATTCAAACAAGTATTCCCATGTTGCATTCAACTTTTCCCCTTCTGACCACTGTACTAATACTTGAATACAACCATGATTATTCCTCTTTACCAATCTTCTTCCTAAAATTGCCACTGGAATGCGTTTAACAGGAGTGAGGAAGTCTAGTAACGACCCAAAAATTCTGCCTCGAACTTCATATGCCTTTTTCAACTGAGACACATGGAATACAGGATGTATTGCAGCTCCTCGAGGAAGCTCCAATTTATAGGTCACCCTTCCCACATGTATAGTCTTAAATCGACCATAATAGAGTGTAGATAATTTATGGTTAGGTATCCTCTAGAGTGAGTGTTGTTTGTATGGTTGTATCTTTAAAATAACCATTTCATCTACCTCAAATTCTCGATCTTATCTCCTTGTGTCTGTGTACTGCTTCATACAATTATGTGTTCTCTGTAAGTGGAATTTCGTTACATTAATCATTGCTTCCTGACTCTTATAGACTTGATCCACTTCCTATAGTTTAGAATCCCCTGCTATATATAGAGTAAAAACTGGTGGTGAATATCCATACAACACTTCAAATGGTTTAGAATTAATATTCAAATGATACGTGGTGTTATACCACCATTCTGCTAGAGGAATCCATTCACTTCATTTTTGTGATGACTCACAGCAGAAGCAATGTAGGTAGGTCTCTAAGATTTTGTTTATTGCTTCCATCTGACCATATGATTGTGGATGATAAGCAGTTAAATGTTTCAGACTTACTCCTTGTAGTCACAACAATTCCTGCCAGAATTTACTCAAAAAAATAGGATCCCTGTCTTTAATTATCAACTATGGTGTTCCATGTAACTTGAACACATGACCAAAAAACAATTTTGCAATGTCATTAGCCAAATATGGGTGCTTCATCGAAATAAAATGAGCATGTTTCGTGAATTCTGTCAACAACCACTAAGATAACTGATTTCCCTTTTGATACTTGCAGCCTTTCTATAAAATCAACACTAATCTCCCTCTAACTTCCTTCAGGAATCTTAATTGGTTGTAACAGTCTAAGATAGGCTGCATTATCGTATTTATTTTCCTGGCACGCTCTACAATTTGGAACTTAAACTCGAGCATATCATATTAATCCCTTCTAATGGAACATGTTCTGTAATTTTTTTGTGGTCGCCATTACACCTACATGACTGCCTACAGCATCATCGTGACTGATACTAATTATCTGTCCCCTGAGTACTTTGTTATCTCCTACCACTAGTCAACCTTTGCATCTCAATAATGCTTCGTTCCATTTATAAGCAATCAATTTTAAAGTTTCAGACTCCAACCTTTTAATGACGTCTTGGTTTGACTGATCTTCTATCCAACTTCTTTTAATGTCTTCCAATAGTCCTCCATGCAATTGTGTTATAGATAGCATGAGTAGCTCTGCACTAAAGATTCATCAGGGAGCATCTGCCACTCCTATATTGAACTTCAAAGTCATAACCTAGTAGCTTGGGTAACCATGATTGTTGTAAAGGAGTTGATAGGCATTGTTCTAATAGATACTTGAGGCTTTGATGATATGTTTTAACCACAAAGGGTTTATAACTCAAGTAATGGTGCCAATATTTGACAGCTTTAAATATGGGTAAGAATTCTTTCTCATAAGTCGACAGTCCCTGATGTCTTCTTATTAACAATTTACTGAGGAAGGCAATTGGGTGACCCTCCTATTGTAACACAGCCCCTATTCACAAGCCACTAGCATCCATTTCCACCACGAATGGTTTCGAGAAATTCTGAAGAGCTAACACAGGGGCTAAAGAAATCGCCTTCTTCAATTTTCCAAACGTTTCCCTTTCATCTTCTTACCATTCCCAATGAGCTATCTTGTCCTTTTTCAACAACTCTGTTAATGATTTTGCTATTGATCCATACTCCTTAATAAATCTTTGGTAATATCCTGTAATTCCTAGGAATCCCCAAGGCTCTTTAATATTTTTAGGTTCTGGCCATTCTAGGATCGTTTTCACCTTCTTAGAATCAATAGCTACTTCTTACTATATGAAAAAACCGTAGGGGTGTACTCGTTTCACAAGTTATTTGATTTACTGTACTCGTTTCTAGCACAATCAAAACCACAAAATTTAAACGCATCAAAATAAATCAACATTGATATTTGTTAATACAATTTGACACACCTTGCCTATATTTGCGGGGCCCTTACCTAGCTTAATACTTTCACTAAAGGATAACTATAGTTTTACACAAGGCTTTAATAAGCTTACACCACTCAACCCTTGACACTACCCCTCGTCCTTCCTACCCATGAAAGTGATTCACACCTAATAACACGATCAACTCATGTTAACCTCAACAGAAGATTTTTCTCAACAATCTTTTAATGAAAGAATAATAAATAAATAACTCAAGTGATTAAACAAAATTTAACACGGATGAAAACACTTCAAAAAAATAAAGAAAAACTTCCTAATGTATTCAACTCTTCTAAAGATTAAGACGCAGCCAAGAAATCATGCACAGCCAAAGATTCACACATGCCCAATCTACCACTGCCCTTTTATGTTCTGCACACTACTATAACGTGATTTACTCAAGCATTTATGACCAACACAAAACAACGTTGCACATACACCAAGTCCAGAAAAAGAGTCATGCATGCATCATCACAAAAACTATAGCTCACTCACACTATCCTTCAATCCACAACAACACCTTCCAAAAA
Organism: Erythroxylum longipes; assembly: GCA_027563885.1. Classification (NCBI taxonomy): domain Eukaryota; kingdom Viridiplantae; phylum Streptophyta; class Magnoliopsida; order Malpighiales; family Erythroxylaceae; genus Erythroxylum; species Erythroxylum longipes. Next base: position 14,607 of record JAOQMS010055619.1, on the reverse strand, counting down.
TGATGGTTTACACACACCACAACACACTTTCAACTCTCTCCCAATTTTCTGCATGCAACAATAATGTGTGGTTGGTTTGTCGAAACCCCAAAATAATACTGATTCTCCAAACTTCTTATAGTAATCGTGGAACCAGGTCAAATTCCTAGAGAACTAAACACTAGTTTCTTAATTTCAAGCAATAAAATTAAATGGGGGGGTTTTGATTAAATAACTAATTAACTGAAATTAATACAAAAATAAATTAAATCAACTGAATTTAAATACAAAAAATTCAAGATTACCACCTTCAATTCATGGGAAAGATCTCATCTAATTGTAACAATAATCATTGGTCCAAAAAGAATATTTTCACGATTCAAGCAGTTAGTCCGAAACATAGTAGGATAGCCGTAATAAGTCTCAAATTTTCCTAAATTAAATGGTTCAAACCTAGTATCCAAACCAAAACTTAACAACTATTGACTGGGTATGATAGCATTCCATATCAGATAAATGATAGCAAAAAACTCTGTGAAAAAGATTAAATCCTAAATTAAATAATCGAGATAGCTGCAACTATTCAATTTAGTTTTCTTGTTTATTATAAGTTAAATATGGAAATTCATAAATAACCTATTTGCTGCCTATACCATTCCTTCATGACAATTACAGATCACTGAATTCCTAAATAGAAATAGAATAATCAATATTTAATTAAATTGTTAGATTAATCAAATATTAATCATTCATGAAATATGAGAACTAAAAATAAGAAATACTTGAATTAAAACATGAATAAAAGTTTGAAACACAAAGCCTTACAAGGTTATAACTAGAGTATCGAATCCCCTTGAACCAGAAAGATTGAGTTTAGCCACACATGACTTTTGCTCCAATAACAAAAATAGAAGAAAGACTAAGAATTATTAAAAAAACATTAAAAAAAGATAGTGTTTTTCTGCTGTGAGGAACGTCTCTTTATAAGGTTTTCTAATCTAATCCTAATCAAACTCTAACTTGTAAAGATGTCTATCTAAAACGAATTCAAAATCAAACTCCTTCATGATAAGGATAAGGCGAAGTCTTCCACTCAAACTCCAACTCTTCAAGTGACCAACCTTATCCATTAAAACAATCTCTTTACTTTATACAAAATTTGCCATTATCATTAATAGAGTCCCAATTCAATGCAATTCTCCACTTTTCATCTCCTAAAACAAAACAAACATTAATTTCCATATTTAAACATCAAAATACATCTAAGATAAAGGAGATTATTTGAAATAATATGAAATAATTAATGAAGATGAGATCTTATCAAATTCCCCCACACCGATGCCTTATGCATACATAAATTCCATACATTAATCATCTTCACAATAACCTCTCATCTCCTTGCATGTCATCCAAAAATATCCAAAAGCTAATTCACATTTAAGGGTTAAGATAAAATAACAATCGAGAGAATAAGCACTCATAGAACACATTGTTAAAACATAGCATCTCATCAATTATATCAAAATCAAATGAACAAGACTTAACACCTTCACAAGGATTTACTCTATATGCTCAAAGTGGTTAGGGTTAAGCTCTCAAATCAAAACATAGCAAGTTATTTCTATAAGCTTGCTCAAGAATCATATCTCCACTACTGAACAAAATGAACCTAATGTATAAATCAAAGGGACATAGTAAGGGTTGTAACGAGGCTTAGGTAAGGTATGACAAAACTAACTTTTTAGCCAAGTAAATTGAAGGGAATTATACAAACTTATCCACACAAGTGTCAACTTAAATCAAAACTCACTTGATTCAAATACATCTCTTTTAATCACTTTTTCATTTTTTGTCTTCTTTTTTTCTTTTTCTAAAACAAAAATGTCAAAGAGGAGATTTTGCTTTTGCTTTTGTTGTTTTTTTTAACCTCTCATCCATTTTAAAAAATCAAAACAACGCAACTTGAATCATCTAATTAACATTTCATGGAAATAGTCAAAATTCTATACAAATAAGCTCGATACAATTCCTTCAATTTAGGGATTCAAAATTATTAAGGATATCAACAAAAAAGGGTAAATTCGGCTTGTAACAAGGTTATTATGCAAGAAAGAAAGGTTAAGGCTAAAATTGGTTTTCTAAGGATAAGAAGTGAGGTAGGTTTGTTTAGGTCAAAAAAAGGTTATCCTAAATGCACTCATCATCTTTATACACAAATTCATCAAAAATAAGGTCTTAACACGTATTCAAAAGCAAGTTCTAGCATAGACAAGCTATGTTTGATGACACAAAGAAAAAAAAGATATATGAGCATATATGTGATGAATGCTCTTAGGCTCAAAGCTCACGTAGGTCTCAAAAATTGCTCAAATCTTGCACACTTTTCATTCAACAAAATCAATGAGATACCTGAAATAATTCAATGAAAGTGCTAATCATGCTTGTCTCTCTCATACATTAGATCTTAAAACAAAAATGTGTCCTAACTTAAGAATTAATCGTGAACAATAATCAAAAAATTATGAAGCTATCATGAAGAATAATTAATATAGGAATCAACATATCATGAGTCTAAACAAAATCACAAAGTTCATCATAATATAAACATTCGTTCCCCCACACCTAAATCATACATTCTCCCTAACGTAAGCATAAGATACTCACAGTTTAATAGAGATAACCAAAGAAAATACAGAATAGACGACTCCCCTGAGATGTGAGCTTTGGAAAGGGTGTGTACTATGGTGTCGAAGGGCATGGAGGTATAACCCCTATAAATTGAAGTAGAACATCCAAATTTTTATCCATTTTTGAAATTTTATGTTCCAATCTATCCAGACAAGAATGACAATCCTATTGGATCTGTGGAGTCGGAAGATATAAAGTTGGGCGTATGGTACTATGATCTCATTGTCTTGATGATGAACCTTTCTTGGTGCGATTGCATCCTACTTAAACAAATTTTATCCAAAGGTTGCATCTCACAGGCTATATGCATACCAATGTCACTCAAATCAAGAAAATCAAATTAATAGTCAAATGAGTGATAAGACAAATGAGACATAAATGTTTGCTTACAGATAAAACTTTGTTAAATTGGATCGTCAACTAAGAACCTAAATTGACATGCAGTAGTTTTTTAGCCGAAATAACTAAAGGTTAAGAAAACCTGCATATAAATCCACTCCATTTTATTGGGATCACTACCCTTATATTGATAGGGATTATAAGGAAAAGGATCAGAAGACATTGTTTTCCATTCTTGAAAAGAGTTGAACTCACCATAGTCCACGATAGATTCTTTTTAAAGAGTCAAATTAGCATAATCTTCATCTATTAACCATAATGCTAAATTGAACTTCGTGACACTCTGTTTGAATTCGACTCCTATTAATTTGTATTGAGTCACATTAGGACTAAAAGTAAATTTGTCCAGTTTGTCAAATTTAAAAGTAGTGTAGAACTCCCTATTTAATTTAATAAAAATTGGACAACTAATCGATGCAAAGTACTTCCAACTTATATCGATAAGCAGATCGTCAAATTTTTCCATAATATCCAATTCTTCTAAGGAAGGGTAGTGTATATACTTACTCGTAACAATATGTCAAGTTTTAATAACAACGTACCATTGTCTTCGCTCTTTGGTGTTAAGACATCCTCGTAAATCCGACTCAGCAGGTAATAGAACTGAAGTATTTTTTACAATCTGTGCATGCTTCCTTTAGTTATCGACTTCAGAGCTTTTAGCCGATTTGGCATTCAACTGTGATTAGGCAAAAAAATTTTCTTTGCTCATTTAATTATTTACTTTCTTTATTTACTTAAATATTTTTTACTTTTAAAAAAAACTAAAAACCTAATTTGCTTGTTTCAGGAAATTACAAGCAAAACGCAGCCCTCCAGCAACCAAATGCTTTAGCCATGGCCTCCAAAAACAAATCAGTCCATCCATGCAGACTACCAGCAGTAGCGCAGACTCCAAGCAACAATGCCCATACAGATGCAAGCCATCTAATGCACCAGTAGCCCACATAGCCCCCTCCTTCCTACTCACACAGCCTCACCTCCCTAACGCACCTACAAACCTACGCATCACATAACCACTCACGCACACAGCCCTCTCCACTGTACAACACACACACAACAGTCTCTCTCTCACACACACACACCATACAATCAGACCTCTCCTCCCACTCATAGCAGATCTTCTCTACAAAACAGCAGCAACGTACCCATGCCCCATTTTTCTTTTTTTCTTTTAAAGTTTTTTACTGTTTTTAATTTTTTTTTCTTTTTCATTCTTATTAATTACTTTTGGTTAATCTTTTTTTAGTTTATTTTCAATTATTATTAAGTTGTTGTTAATATTTTTCCAAGTAATTTTTGTGTTTTGTTTAGTGTAATGGGGCGTTCTAAGGCTACAACCAAGGCCGCAGCAACCAATACAGCAAATAAGTGTGCGCATATAATGTTCAGATGCTCACCATTCAATGAAGTCCTCAATTATTTTTTTCTTTGATTAACTTTATTGAGTGAGAGTATCTTATGCATACATTAGGGACAAAGTATGATTTAGGTGTGGGGAAGCGATTGTTTTCATTTTGATAAACTTTTTGATTTGTGCTTGAACTCATGATGTGTTGATTCATATATTAATTATTTCCCATGATAACTTCATAATTTTCTTATTGTTGTTCATGAATAATTCTTAAGTTAGGATGCATTTTTAGTTTAAGATCTAATGCATGAGAGAGACAAGCATGATTAGTGTTTTCATTAAATTTTTTCAAGCATCTCATTGATTTTGTTTAATAAGAGAGTGCAAAATTGATGCAATTTTTGACACCTATATGAGCTTTGAGCCTAAGAGCATTCATCACATATCTGCTCATATATCTTTTTGTTGTGTGGCATCAAACATAGCTTGTCTATGCTAGAACTTACTTTTGATACATGTTAAAACCACATTTTTATGAATTTGTGTATAAAGATGATGAGGGCATTTAGGATAACCATTTTTTTTCCTAAACAAGCCTACCTTAATTTTTATCCTTAGAAAACCAATTTGAGCCTTGACGTTTCTTTCTTGCATAATAACCTTGTTACAAGCTAAATTTACCCTTTTTTTATTAATATCCTTAATAATTTTGAACCCCTAAATTAAAGGAATTGCATCGAGCTTATTAGCATAGGATTTTGACTATTTCCATGAAAAGTTAATTAAATGATTCAAGTTGCATTGTTTTGATTTTTTAGAATGGAGGAGAAGTAAAACAAAAAATAAAAACAAAAAACAAAAAAGTAAAAACAAAATCCTCTTCTTTGATATTTTTGTTTTAGAAAAAGAAAAAAAAGAAGACAAAAAAAATGAAAAGAAAAAGTGATTGGAAGAGATGTATTGGAATCAAGTGAGTTTTGATTTAAGTTGATACTTGTGTGGATAAGTTTGTATGATTCCCTTCAATTTACTTAGCCAAAAAGTTCGTTCTGTCATACCTTACCTAAGCCATGTTACAACCCTTATTAAGTCCCTTTGACTTATGCATTAGGTTCAATTTGTTTAGTGGTGGAGATATGATTCTTGAGCAAGCTTATGGAAATAACTTGCTATGTTTTGATTTGAGAGCTTAATGAACTCTAAACACTTTGAGCATATCGAGTGAAATCCTTGTGAGGGTGTTAAGTCTTGTTCATTTAATTTTGATGGAATTAATGAGATGTTATGTTTTAACAATGTGTCCTATGAATGCTCATTCTCTCGATTGTTATTTTATTTTAACCCTTAAATGTGAACTAACTTTTAGATATTTCTGGATAACATGAAGGGAGATGAGAGGTTATTGTGAAGATGATTAATGTATTAAATTGATGTATGCTTGAGGACAATCATGAGTCCGGTGTGGGGGAATTTGATAAGATCTCATCTCGAATAATTATTTAATATTATCTCTTTGTTTTGAATTTATTTTTGTGCTTAAATGTTAAAATTAATGTTTGTTTTGTTTTAGGAGATGAAAGGTAGAGATTGCATCAAACTGGGACTCTATTGATGATAATGACAAATTTTGGGTAAAGTGAAGAGATTGATGCAGTGGATAAGGCTGATCACTTGAAGAGTTGGAGTTTAGTTGGGAACTTCTTCTTATTCCTATCGTGTAAGAGTTTGAATTTGAATTTTTTTTAGATAGACATCTTTACAAGTTGGAATTAGATTAGAAAACCCTATAAAAGAGACGTTCCTCACAATAGAAAAAAGGTTCTTGATTCTTACATTTTTCGCAATTCTTAGTCTTTCTTCTATTTTTGTTATTGGAGCGAAAGCCATGTGTGGCTAAACTCAATCGTTCTGATTCAAGGGGATTCAATACTATGACTGTAACTTTGTGAGGCTTTGTGTTTCAAACTTTTATTAATGTTTTAATTCAAGTATTTCTTGTTTTGAGTTCTTATATTTCATGAATGATTGATATTAAATTAATCTGACAATTTAATTTAATATTTATTATTTTATTGCTATCTAAGAATTCAGTGATTCGTAGATGTCATAAAGGAATGGTACAAGTAGCAAATAGGTTATTTATAAATTATCATATTTAACTTGTGCTAAACAAGAAAACTAAATTGAATAGTTGCAGCTATCTTGTTTATTTAATTTACGGTTTTGTCTTTTTTACGGAGCTTATTGCTATCATTTATTTGATATGGAATGTTATCACACCCAGTCAATAGATAATAAGTTTTAGTTTGGATGCTAGGTTTGAACTAATTAATTTAGGAAAAATTGAGACTTATTACAGCTATCCTAATATGTTTTGAACTAACTACTTGAATTATGAAAATATTATTTTTTTAGACCAACGATCAATATTACAATTAGATGAGATCTTTCCCTTAAATCGGAGTTTGGTAATCTTTCCCTTGAATCGGAGTTTGGTAATCTTGACTTTCTCATATTTAAATTTAGTTGATTTAATTTTTTGTATTAATTTCAATTAATCATTTATTTAATCAAAAACCCCCTATTTTATTTTATTGCTTGAAATTAAGAAATTAGTGTTCAAATCTCATAGGATTCGACCTGGTTCCATGACTACTACAAAAGTTTGAATAATCTGAATTTTGTAGGGGATTCCAGTACCATAAAGAAGTGTGTGCATATAATGTTCAGATGTTCACCATTCAAGGAAGTCCTCAATTATTTATTTTCTTTAATTAACTTTATTGAGTGCGGGTATCTTATGCATACATTAGTAGTCATAATACTGATTCTCCAAACTTCTTGTAGTACCCATGGAACTAAGTCGAATCCCCAGAGAACTAAACACTAGTTTCTTAATTTCAAGAAATAAAATTAAATGGGGGTTTTGATTAAATAACTGATTAACTGAAATTAATACGAAAACAAATTAAATCAACTGAATTTAAATACAAGAAAGTTAAGATTACCAAACTCTGATTCAAGGGAATGATCTCTTCTAATTGTAACAATGATCATTGGTCTAAAAAGAATATTTTCACGATTCAAGCAGTTAGTCCTAAACATATTAGGATAGTCGTAATAAGTCTCAAATTTTCTTAAATTAATTGGTTCAAACTGTAATAGTTAGTTCCCAGAACTTACTGAGGGTTAGAATGTTAGACTTTTGAGTCATTTCGTTTGAGAATTAATAAGGTGCATTTCATTCATAAGCATAATAATAGCATACACACATGATTTATGATTTCAAAAAAATTCCAAAGATTGTATGTGCACTCAATTGACATATTTCGGGATATGAAAGGTTTAAAATGATTTTGATATGATTGTGTATTGTTTATATCTTAAATTTTGGTTTAATGGATTACAATTAGTAATTTGGTATTTGGGAGATTGATGAATTAATATGTACATTTAGTCTACGAGAAATGTCAAGTGGTAAGACAAATTGAAATGTGAAAAATTTAGGATGACTAAGCCTATAAAATAAGAGACATACGGCAATAAAATTTAATGAAAAAATGGCATAAAGAATTGAGTGACAAATGGCTTAAGATTTTGGTGAAAAATGGCAACATGAAGCGAGGACATGTAATTGGCCTAGACTCTTGACAAGTTTCCTAACTCTAATCACATCGTACGACACACACATGGCAAGTTGCTTCATTTGTGTTTTCTGTTGAAACATTCATCTTCTTCTTCCTCTCACTATTGAAAGCTTGCTTCTTCCTCACATCTTTGTGTGTTTGCCTAAGTTTGTTCAATTGAATCCATGCTTTTACCCTTCATAAAGATAACTATAGAACCATAATAATGTTGTACTTGCTATTGTCTTTTATCTTTGCTGAAATTATCCTACTCCCACCTTGTTTTTGAGATGCACTTGCATACATGTAAAGAAAAGTAGACTTAACTCATTAAGGTGGAATTTGAGCTAAACAAGTAAGTAAAGTATTGTTCTTTGTAGCAAGTTGTAATAGAACTTGATGACTAAATTGGGGATGGATTGATTGTGATATTGGTGTAAGTGAATGTTGGAAAATGATGCATGAATGGTAGTTTCTATTTTGTTTTTTATGCGTGAGAACAGTAGGTTATAAGGTGCTATATGGATGATTTAGGTTGAGGTTTGAAGTATAAATGAAGGTGAATTCATACCAAAGATAGGTGTTATTGAATTTGGAAACGTTAAGATTACATGAATGATGGGATAAATGAATGATAATGAATCAACTGAGTAGATTTTTGTGAGGTCTAATATAACCAAAATTGTAGTTAGATTAGCATAAAATGAAGTTGTATAAAAGGACATGAATTTTGGAAAACTTGAAGTGTTAGTAATGTCTCTAAATAGGTGAAATTCATAGAGAATTGAGTGAAAAACATAGTGCATAATCATGGCACTCATCCCATAACCGTGGCCAGATGCACCAGCTTCTGTCACGATCATAGGAAGGTACCCTACAATCGCGGACAAAGTTCTAAAATGATAATTTCAGTTTTGTATTCTTATTGAACTAGCTGAGAAAAACCATTCTAATTTGGTTAATTTAGACTTTATTAAGGCTTGAAATAAACCTAGATTGTTGCTTTATTAATTGGTTAAGGATTTGATAAGTTTAGGTTGTTAATTGATGTTATAACTTAAGGAATGGATTGTCTTGATATCAATGTATCTAATTCCAGAAATTATGAGTTGCCAAAAGAATAAAGGTGTTCTTATGCATGCAAATATGATCCGAAGGATATGAGTAATGTGTATTAGGTATGAATGAATAAATGAGAATTGGAAAATTGTATAAATATATATTAATTTACATATTGCTAGAAAGGGTCGGTGAATGTATGATTGATTTGTACTTGCTGTTATCTTTTATCCTTGCTAAAATTATCATAGTCCCACGCTGTTCTTAAGATGATCTTACATGCATGTAAGGCAAAGTAGACTTAACTCATTAAGGTGGAATTTGAGCTAAACAAGTAAGTAAAGTACTGTCCTTTGGGGCAATTTGTAATAGAACTTGATGATGACTGAATTGGGGATGGATTGATTGTGATATTGGTGTAAGTGAATGTTGGAAAATGATGCATGAATGGTAGTTTCTGTTTTGTTTTTAATGCATGAGAATAGTAAGTTATAAGTTGTTATATGCATAATTTAGGTTAAGGTTTGAAGTATAAATGAAGGTGAATTCATACTAAAGATAGGTGCTATTAAAGTGTTCTTAAATTTGGAAAAGTTAGGATTACATGTGTGATGGGATTAAGTGAATGATAATGAATCAATTGAGTAGATTTTTATGGGGCCTAATAACCAGAAGGGTAGTTAGATTAGCCTGAAATGAAGTTGCATAAAAGGACATGAATTTTGGAAAATTTGAAGTGTTAGTAATGTCTCTAACTAGGTGAAATTCGTGGAGAATTGAGTGAAAAGGATAATGCACGATCGTGGCACTCATCGCACGATCGTGGCTAGATGCACCCACTTCTGTCATGATCATTGGAAGGTACCCCATAATTATGGACAAAGTTTTGAAATGATAATTTCAATTTTGTATTCTTGTTGAACTAGCTAAGGAAAAATCATTCTAATTTGGTTTATCTGGACTTAATTAAGGCTTGAAATAAACCTAGATTATTGCTTTAATAATTGGTTACCTAAATTGTTGCTTTATTAATTGGTTAAGGATTTGATAAGTTTAGGTTGTTAATTGATGTCATAACTTAAGGAATGGATTGCCTTGATATCAATGTATCTAAATCTAGAAATTATGAGTTGTCAAAAGAATAAAGGTGTTCTTATGAATGCAAATATGATCCAAAGAATATGAGTAATGTGTATTAGGTATGAATGAATAAGAATTGGGAAATTGTGTGAATATATATATATATATATATACATATATATTGCTAGAAAAGGTTGGTGAATGTATGATTGATGAATTTAGAGTAATCAAGTTCACTTAAGGTATAAACCTAATTGCAAACTAGTTATATACAAGCTATGATGTTCGAATGGTCAAGATTGGTGAATAAGGATACATACCCGGAAAATCAATTGAGCATGCACTAACACATGACACATATACATGTGTATGATTGTATATTAATATGATTGAATAACTTAATAATGTGTGAAAAATGTGTGTATATTGCATGAATATAGACTCACAAGTTGATCGCCAACATCCAGACATTGCCAGATTATTAAGGCAATAGCTTTTCTAAAGTGTACTATGAGTTAACCTATATGTATGAACTCAATTATATGTGTTTCTGTTTGAATTATATGTTAATATAGAATGTGTAAATAAATGATTGATAAATGTTGGACTTAGATCCGAGAAGTTTGTTATATAGCATGAACACATCGAAATGAAGGATATTAAAAGCATAACATATAGATTGATGCATCCCATTACATTGATATGCATGAGCAGATAAACAAGTTGTGACCGGAGTGACCAATGTGAGAAAGAGCTTTAAGCTTAGGATTGTGTACAAAGAGCCATAGACTCAAATAAAAATGAGCCTGGTATCAACAATAGATATAAGACAGTAAATGAAATTATCTCAGTATCCACAATGGACATGAGACAGTAATTTGGGTTGATAGGCACTTGGTCACAACAAAGCAAAATAAGAAAGAAATCACATGTGCATTTGCATATACAAATTTATATGTATCATATGAATGATTACAATGAATTATTGAATTGTTTCGATATAGTATATGCAATGTTTGTGTACATGTTGTACTTGTTGAGATTTAATAAAAGTTGACGTGGTATTCGATATTGGATGCTGTAATATACTTGTTGAATTGAATTATATATTATTGAATTGTTTCGATATAGTATATGCAATGTTTGTGTACATATTGTACTTATTGAAATTTAATAAAAGTTGATGTGGTATTCGATATTGGATGCTATGATATACTTGCTGAATTGAATTATATAATTTATCTTGGTGTTTTGACTTGATTGAGCACAATAATGATGGTTCACTTACTGAGTTCGCAAACTCATGAAAATTGCAACTTTGATTTTCATCTTCAAAGGAGTTATAGTTACTAAGACGATCTAATAGAATTCTAGTACTGTTGTTTTGGGAACAAGAATGGCTCAAAGGTTTGGTCAGCTGATATCTGAAGAGTCTAATTAGAGTGTCTTCAGTTAGCATCCCATTTCATGTTAAACATTTTGTATGGAGCACTGAACTCTCAAATGTTATGTAATATATATACATGAATTATGAATTGTAAAGACACAATGTAAGTTTATGTTTATGAATGGAATGGGAAGATTTGATCATTTTAAATACTTATGATATGTGTGATGCCTTAATAAGTTAATGTGATTGCTCAAACATGCCATTCTCTAGTATGTTCAGGCATATGCTCTATGGAAGTAGTATGTTATATTTTTGGTATTAGAGCATGGTTTGGCATCCTTAGGGACATATATAAGCATTTAAACATGACATATAGTAAGAGACTCATATAGTGATCACAATTATTATTTGTTATAGGTCATCCGCTATAGAAGATCGAGTCGCAGAAAAAGCTGACCTTGAGTCTATAAGAGCCAATAGAGAGTCCCCTATACTCCAGTTTGAACAAATGCCTCAGAGAGTTCCTAAGAAGAGAGAAAGGAGGTATGATAAACTTATGAAGTAAGGGGTTGTAGACTTCTATGGAAGTATAGACCCTGCTGAAGCAGAAGGTTGGTTGGAGAGAACGGAGAGCATATTTGATCAGATGGATTATGAGCCTAATGATAGGTTTGATTATGCAATCTCTTTACTTCAAGGATTGACCTATTAGTGGTGGAAGATAGTTCCAGGTAGTTCCACCTGACCTTGTAGACTAACATGGGAAGAATTTTTTAAGGTTTTTAAGGAGAATTATATGCTAAAGATCTACTTGGATAGGAAGATGAAAGAGTTTCCCAATCTAAAACAGGGAAGTCTCACAGTAGCCGAGTATAAGGTGTGGTTTAATGAATTAATAGGTTATGCTACTGCTTTGATTCTGACTGAGGAGGATAAATGTAGTTGGTTTGACTATGGATTGAATATGGAGATCAAGACGAGGTTGGCTATTACCAATTTGAATAGTTTTACTGAGCTGCGAGCTGCTTCAATTCGAATTGAGCATTTACTGAAAGATGAACAAGGAGAGTATAGGCAGGAGTTTAGGATTAAGAGGCATGGTGAGTTTCATGTTGACTCTAGCAGAAGATTTAGTAAACATCAAAATAGATAATCATGATCACAGACTAGATCGAGGCAGTCGGGGTTTAGATCAAGAGGTAGTTTTGTTTATGCTAGTAATGGTAGAGGTCAAGTATTTGGAGGGTAAACACAGCAGATGCCTTGTTGTGAATATTGTGGAAAGAAACATGGTGGAGAATGTTGGAAGATATCGGGAGCTTGCTTGCGTTGTGGCTCTTTCGAACATCAGAGATTGTCCCACAACTTTAGAAGCACAGTCCGGAGTGAGAGGAGGATCAGAGACAAATGATTTTCCAGTAAAGTAAAGCTAGTGGAGCAGGACAAAGAGGCAGAGGTTGTGGTAAAACAAGTTCAGCATGTCCTAGTGTTAGGACTGAGGTGCGGAGTAACCAACCACATTCTTAGGCCAAGATCTTTGCTATTACCAGACAGAAGGCATAGAATTCCCCATATGTTATTGCAGGTACGTTACATGTCATTCAATTTGAGGGATTTATATTGTTAGATCCAAGATCTGCATATTCATTCATTACCCCACATATGGAATCTAAACTACATTATAAAAGAGAGATGTTGAAATTTAGCTTAGAGGTGAGTACTCCAATAGCTAGTACTACAGTGATTAGGGAAGTATGCAAATGGCGCATTATACAGGTTGACAAGGCTAAGTTGAAAGCTAAATTGATAGTATTGTAGATAAAAAAAGATAGACCTTATTTTGGAATGCACTGGCTTACTGCTCACAGGGCTGTAATGAATTGTTAAACTAAAGAAGTCATTCTTAAATCTCCTAACCAACTAAGGGTTATACTCCAAGGTGTTAGTCAAGCATTGTCAGCCAGATTGATTTTGACAATGAGTGCTTTTAGGTTGATTCGAAGTGGATGTGAGGCTTATTTAGCCTATATAACTAAAACCTGAAATAAGCAGACAGAACAAGATATTCCTACTATTAGGGATTTTGTAGACGTGTTTCCCACAGAATTACCAAGATTACCACTAGATAGGGAGATGGAGTTCACTATTGATCTTATTCCAGGTACTGCTCCTATATCTATTCTTTCATATAGGATGGCACCTATGTAACTTAAGGAACTTAAGACTCAATTATAGGAATTACTGGATAAGGATTTTATCAGACCCAATTTGTTACCTTGGGGAGCTCCAATTTGTTTTGTGAAGAAGAAAGATAGAACTTTGAGATTATGTATTGATTATAGGCAATTGAATCAGGTGACAATGAAGAATAAATATCCCTTATCGAGAATAGATGATTTACTTGATCAATTACAGGGAGCTCAAGTGTTTACTAAACTGGATTTGAGGTTAAGGTATTATCAGTTGAAAATAGCAGAAGGTGATGTACCAAAGAGCGCATTTAGAACCAAATATGAACACTTTGAGTTTTTGGTGATGCCTTTTGGGTTAGCAAATGCTTCGACAACTTTTATGGCATTGATGAATATAGTATTCCAACCTTACTTAGATCATTTTGTTATTGTATTCATAGATGATATTTTGGTGTACTCGAAGAGTAGAGAGGAACATTCTGAGCATCTGAAATCTTACAGATAATGAGAGAGAAGCAATTGTACGCCAAGTTCTGTAAGTATGAATTTTGGCTTGATCAAGTGGTGTTCTTGTTGGCCCCCAAAATATTTTTTGTTGAATTAAAAATGATAGTTTATGAAATAAGCATGGAATTCGAATTTTTGCCTTATAATGAATTATGAGGTCATGATAGAATTATTCTTGGAGTTTAATTATTTATTCCAATGTTAGTAGAATTTTATTACATTGGTAAATTAAATTAAAGTAGTAAGAGTGTATGAAGGCAATTTTGGCATGTTACTATGTTTAAGAGTCATAAAGCATTAAAGGAAGGGTAAAGTGGACTTTTAGCATTCATT
>JAOQMS010055611.1:0-27518 GCA_027563885.1 Erythroxylum longipes | reverse complement strand
ACAAGTGTGACTGAAGAAATGCATGGCCGTGCTCAAATGGATTGATGAAGAGTCATCAATGTCATTTGTTATAATCAGTCAACTTGGGGATTAAGAAACTATGATTAATCAAAGTTGTTAAATCGGATTATCGATCCTCATTTGATTTGGGTAGTCATAACGTCTTGCTAGAGGCCACTTATGACTTATGGGCCTTGAAGTGTGATCAAGCCCATTGCCAACATCAAATGAGCCTACAGGGTCACACACAAAAATAGCCCCTTGGAAGATCTTAATTGGGAAAAATAGCCCGTCGGTATGGGCGCAAGGCACCATCGGTCGAAAAAATAGCCCGTCGGCACAACTTTGGTGGACAAAACATCCCGTAGGCACATCTTTGGTGGGCAAAATAGCCCGTCGGCCCAAGTTCGGCAGGGAAAATAGCCCATCGGCACGGGCGCTAGGCACCTTCGGTGGGAAAAATAGCTCGTCAACACAGGGGCTAGGCACCTTTGGGGGGCATAACAACTCGTCAGCTCGGGCCCGAGGCACCTTCGGTGGGAAAAATAGCACGTCGGCAGACCTTTGGTGGGCAAAATAGCCCTTTAGCACGGCCGCTGGCACCTACGGTTGGAAAAACAGCTTGTTGGCACACCTTCAGTAGGCAAAACAACCCGTCAGCACGGGCCCTAGGAACCTTCGGTGGGAAAAAAGCCCGTCGACACAAGTTCGATGGGCAAAATAGCCCGTCAGGAAGGGCGCGATGCATCCTTCGGTGGGAAAAATAGCTCATCAGCAGACCTTCGGTCGACAAAACAGCTCGTCGGCACTGGCGCCAGGCACCTTCGGTGGGAAAAATAGCCTATCGGCACACCTGCGGTGGGCAAAACAACCCATCTGCACCAGCGCTAGGCACCTTCCGTGTGAAAAACAGCACATCAGCACAAGTTCAGTGGGAAAAACAGCCCGTCGACACAGGCGCTAGGCACCCTCGGTGGTAAAAAAGCCCGTCGCACACCTTCGGTGGGCAAAACATCCCGTAGGCACATCTTCGGTGGGCAAAACAGCCTGTCGGCCCACCTTTGGTGGCAAAACAGCCCGTCGGCCCATATTTGGCGGGGAAAACAGCCCATCAGCACAGGCGTTAGGCACCTTCAGTGGGAAAAACAGCCCGTCGACATGGGCACAAAGCACCTTCGGCGGGAAAAACAGCCCGTTGGCACTGGTGCTAGGCACCTTTGGTGGAAAAAACAACACGTCGGCACACCTTGGATGGCCAAAACAGCTCGTCGGCATGGGCGCAAGGCACCTTTGGTGGGAAAAATAGCACTTTGGCAGACCTTCGGTGGGCAAAACAGCTCGTCAACACGGGCGCTAGGCACCTTTGGTGGGAAAAACAGCACGTCAACACAAGTTCGGTGGGCAAAACTGCATGTCGCTGCGGGCGCGAGGCACCTTCGGTGGGAAAAACAGCCAGTAGGTATACCTTCGGTGGGAAAAATAGCCCGCTAGCACAGGCGCTAGGAACCTTTGGTGGGAAAAATAGCCCGTCAAAAAAGGCGCTAGGCACCTTCGGTGTGAAAAACAGCCTTCAATGGGCAAAACAGCCCGTCATGGGAAAAACAACCCGTTGACACAGGCGATAGGCACTATCGGTGGAAAAACAGCCCGTCGGTACACCTTCGGTGGGCAAAACATCCCGTAGGCAAATCTTTGGTGGGCAAAACAGCCCATCGGCTGAAGTTCAGTGAGGAAAATCGCCCATCGGCACGAGCCCTAGGCACCTTCGGTAGCAAAAACAGCCTGTCGACAAAGGCGCTAGGCACCTTTGGTGGGAAAAACAGCTCATCGGTAAACCTTCAGTGGGCAAAACAGCCCGTCGGCTCAGGCGCTAGGCACCTTTGGTGGGAAAAACAGCCCGTCAGCACACCTTCAGTGGGCAAAACAGTCCGTCGGCACGGGCGATATGCACCTTCGGTGAAAAAAACAGCACTTCAGCACACCTTTGGTGGGCATAACAACCCATCGGCACAGGTGGTAGGCACCTTTGGTGGGAAAAATAGCCCGTCGGCACTGGCGCTAGGCACCTTCGGTGGGAAAAACAACCTGTCGGCACGCCTTCGGTGGACAAAGTAGCCCGTCTACATGGGCACTACGCACCTTCGGTGAAAAAAAAGCACGTCGGCACACCTTGGGTGGCCAAAACAGCCCGTCGACACACGCGATAGGCACCATCGGTGGAAAAAACAGCCCCTCGGTAGATCTTCGTTGGGCAAAACAGCCCGTCGGAAAACTGTGGTGGGCAAAACATCCCGTAGGCAGATCTTTGGTAGGCAAAACAACCCATCGGCTGAAGTTCAGCGGGGAAAACAGCCCATCGTCAGGGGTGCTAGGCTCCTTAGGTGGGAAAAACAGCCCGTCAAAAAAGGCGCTAGGCACCTTCGGTGCAAAAAACAGCCTCTGGGCACACCTTCAGTGGGCAAAACAGCCCGTCTTGGGAAAAACAGCCCGTCGACACGGGCGATAGGCACCATCGGTTGCAAAACAGCCCCTCGGTAGATCTTCGTTGTGCAAAATAGCCCGTCGATATGGGCGTCGGGCACCATAGGTGGAAAAACAGCCCCTCGGCAGATCTTCGTTGTGCAAAATAGCCCGTCGGTACGGGCGACATGCACCATCGGTGGAAAAAAAGCCCGTCGGCACACCTGCGGTGGGAAAAACATCCCATAGGCACATCTTCAGTGGGCAAAACAACCCGTCGGCCCACCTTTGGTGGCAAAACAGCCCGTCAACCCAAGTTCAGTGGGGAAAACAGCCCGTCGGCACGGGCGCTAGGCACCTTCGATGGGGATAACAGCTAGTCAGCCCACCTTCGTTGGCCAAAACAGCCCGTCGGCATGGGCGCAATGCGCCTTCGGTGGGAAAAATAGCCCGTCGGCATACCTTTGGTGGGCAAAACAGCCCGCTGGCACGGGCGCTAGGCACCTTCGGTGCAAAACACAATATATCGGTAGACCTTCGGTGGGAAAACAGCCTGTCAGCACGGGCGCTAGGCACCTTCGGTTTGAAAAACAGCCTGTCGACATACCTTCGGTAGGCAAAACAACCGCTAGGCACCTTCTGTAGGAAAAACAGCCCGTTGACACAGGCACTAGGCACCTTTTGTGGGAAAAACAGCCTGTTGGCACACCTTCAGTGGGCAAAACAGCCCGTCGGGGGAAAAATAGCCCGTTGACACGGGTGATAGGCACCATCGGTGGGCAAAACAGCCCCTCGGTAGATCTTCGTTGGGAAAACAGCCCGTCGGTATGGGCGACGGGCACCATCGGTGGGAAAAACAGCTCGTCAGCTCACGTTCGGTGGGAAAAACATCTCGTAGGCACATTTTTGGTGGGGAAAATAGCTCGTCGGCCCACCTTTGGTGGCAAAACAGCCCGTCGGCCCAAGTTCAGCGGGGAAAATAGCCCATCGGCACAGGCGCTAGGCACCTTCGGTGGGGAAAACAGCCAGTCTGCCCACCTTCGGTGGGCAAAACAGCCCGTCAGCATGGGCATAAGGCAGCTTTAGTGGGAAAAACAGCCCGTCGGCACGCCTTGGGTGGCCAAAACAGTACATCGAAACAGGCGCTAGGCACCTTTGGTCCAAAAAATAGCCCGTCAACACAGGCGATAGGCACCATCGGTGGGAAAAACAGCCCCTTGGAAGATCTTCGTTGGGCAAAATAGCCCGTCAGTATGGGCGCAAGGCACCATCGATCGGAAAAATAGCATGTCGGCACACCTTTGGTGGACAAAACATCCCGTAGGCACATCTTCGGTGGGCAAAACAGCCTGTCAGCCCAAGTTCGGCAGGGAAAATAGCCCATTGGCACGGGCGCTAGGGACCTTCTGTGGGAAAAACAGCTCTGCGACACAGGCGCTAGGTACCTTCGGGGGGCAAAACAGCTCGTCGGCTCGGGCCCGAGGCATCTTCGGTGGGAAAAACAGCACGTCGGCAGACCTTCGTTGGGAAAACAGCCCGTCAGCACGGGCGCTAGGCACCTTCGGTTGGAAAAATAGCCTGTTGGCACACCTTCGGTAGGCAAAACAGCCCGTCGGCACGGGCGCTAGGGACCGTCGGTGGGAAAAAAGCTCGTCGACACAAGTTCGGTGGGCAAAACAGCCCGTCAACACGGGCGCGATGCATCCTTCGGTGGGAAAAATAGCTCATTGGCAAACCTTCGGTTGACAAAACAGCTTGTCGGCAAGGGCGCTAGGCACAGCCCGTCAGCACACCTTCGGTGGGCAAAACAGCCCGTTGGCACCAGCGCTAGGCACCTTTGGTGTGAAAAACAACACGTCGGCACAAGTTCAGTGGGCAAAACATCCCGTAGGCGCATCTTCGGTGGGCAAAATAGCCCGTCGGGCCACCTTTGTGGGCAAAATAGCCCGACGGCCCAGGTTCGGCGGGGAAAACAGCCAATCAGCATGGGCGCTAGGTACCTTTGGTGGGAAAAACAGCCTGTCGGCATGGGCACAAGGCACCTTCGGTAGGAAAATAGCCCGTCGGCACACATTCGATTGGCAAAACAGCCCATTGGCACTGGTGCTAGGCATCTTCGGTGGAAAAAAGAACACGTCGGCGCACCTTAGATGGCCAAAACAGCTCGTCATCATGGGCGCAAGGCACCTTCGGTGGGAAAAATAGCACTTTAGCAGACCTTCGGAGGGCAAAACAGCCTGTTAGCACGAGCGCTAGGCACCTTTGGTGGGAAAAACAGCACGTGGACACAAGTTCGGTGGTCAAAACTGCACGTCGCTATGGGCGCGAGGCACCTTCGGTAGGAAAAACAGCCCGTCAGTAGACCTTCGGTGGGAAAAACAGCCCGCCAGCACAGGCACTAGGCACCTATGGTGGGAAAAACAGTCCGTCGGCACGAGCTCAAGGCACCTTCAGTGGGAAAAATTGCCCCTCAGCACGCCTTCGATGGACAAAAGAGCCCTTCGGTTGAAAAACAGCTCGTCGGTATGGGTGCTAGGCACATTTGGTGGGAAAAATAGCACGTCGGTACACCTTCGGTGGGCAAAACAGCCCGTCGGCTCGGGCACTAGGCACCTTCTGTGTGAAAAACAACGCGTCGACACAAGTTCAGGGGGCAAAACAGCCCATTCCCACGGGTGCTAGGCACCTTCGGTGGTAAAAATAGCCCGTTAGCACACCTTCGGTGGGCAAAACAGCCCGTCGGCACGGGCGCTAGGCACCTTCAGTGGGCAAAACAGCCCGTTGGCACACCTTCGGTGGACAAAACAGCCCATCGGCACACCTTCGATGGGCAAAATAGCCCATAAGCACCGGCGCTAGGCAACTTTCATAGGAAAAATAGCATGTCGGCACAAGTTTGGTGGGCAAAATAGCCTGTCTCCACGGGCTCGAGGCACCTTTGGTGGGAAAAATAGCTAGTCGGCAGACCTTCGGTGGGCCAAAACAGCCTGTCGGGAGGAGTGCTAGGCAACTTCGGTTGGAAAAATCGCACGTTGGCACACCTTCGGTAGGCGAAACAGCCCGTCGGCACGGGTGCTAGGAACTTTTGATGAGAAAAACAGCCTGTCGGCCCACCTTCGGTATGTAAAACAGCCCGTCGGCATAGGCGCAAGGCACCTTCGATGGGCAAAATAGCCCATCGGCACGGGCTCTAGGCACCTTAAGTGGAAAAAACAGCCCATCGGCACACCTTCGGTGGGCAAAATAGCCCGTTGGCATGGGATCTAGGCACCTTCGGTGGGCAAAACAGCAAGTCGGCACGGGCGCTAGGCACCTTCTGCGGGAAAAATTGCCCGTCGGCACAAGTTTGGTGGGCAAAATAGCCCGTCTCCACCGGCACGAGGCACCTTTCGTGGGAAAAATAGCTAGTCGACAGACCTTCGATGGGTAAAACAGGCTGTCAGCACGAGTGCTAGGCACCTTCAGTTGGAAAAATAGCACGTCGGTACACTTACGGCAGTTAAAACAGTACGTCAGCACGGGTGTTAGCAACCTTTGATAAGAAAAACAGCGCATCGGCACACCTTCGTTAGGCAAAACAGCCCGTCGGCACTAGCGCTAGGCATCTTCGTTGGGAAAAAAGCACGTTGACACAAGTTCGGTGGGCAAAACAGCACGTCGCTACGGGCGCGAGGCACCTTTGGTGGGAAAAACAGCCCGTCGACACGAGCGCTAGGCACCTTTGGTGGAAAAAACTATCCGTCAGCACGGGCGTTAGGCACCTTTGGTGGGAAAAACAGCCCGTTGGCACACCTTCGGTGGCCAAAATAGCCAGTCGACAGGGACGCTAGGCACCGTCGGTGGCAAAAATAGCCCGTCAACACACCTTTGGTGGGAAAATGGCCTGTCGACACGGGAGCTACTCACCTTCGGTGGGAAAAACAGCCTGTCGACACACCTTCGTTGGGCAAAACAGCCCGTCGGATCTGGCGCTAGGCACCTTCGAGGGAAAAACAGCCCATCGACACAGGCACTAGGCACCTTTTGTGGGAAAAAAGCCAGTCGACACAGGCGCTAGGCACCTTTCGTGGGAAAAACAGCCTGATGGCACACGGGCGCTAGGAACCTTCGGTGGAAAAAAAAAGCCCGTCGGTACAACTTGGGTGGCTAAAACAGCCCGTCGACACAGGCACTAGGCACCTTTGGTGGGGAAAACATCCCGTTGACACGGGCGATAGGCACCATCGTTGGGAAAAACAGCCCCTCGGTAGATCTTCGTTGGGCTAAATAGCCCGTCAATATGGGCACCGGGCACCGGGCACCATCGGTTGGAAAAACAGCCCTTCGGCACACCTTTGGTGGGCAAAACATCCCGTAGGCACACCTTCGATGGGAAAAATAGCCCGTCGACAAGAGCGCTAGGCACCTTCGGTGGGAAAAACAGCCTGTCGGCATACCTTCGGTGGACAAAACAGCTCATCGGCACACCTTGGGTGGCCAAAACAGCCCGTCAACACAGGCGCTAGGCACCTTTGGTTGGAAAAACAGCCCATTGACACGGACGATAGGCACCATTGGTGGGAAAAACAGCCCCTCGGTAGATCTTTGTTGGGCAAAATAGCCTGTCGATTTGGGCGCAGGGCACCATTTGTGGGAAAAACAGCCCGTCGGCATACCTTCGATGGGCAAAACATCTTTGGTGGGCCAAACAACCCATCGGCACGGGCGCTAGGCACCTTTAGTGGCCAAAATACCCGTCAGCTAGGGTCCAAGGCTCCTTCGGTGGGAAAAACAGCACGTCGGCAGACATTCGGTGGGCAAAACAGCACGTCAGCACTGGCGCTAGGCAACTTCAGTTGGAAAAACAGCCTGTTGACACACCTTCGGTAGGCAAAATAGCCCGTTGGCACGGGCTCTGGGCACCTTCGGTGAGCAAAACAGCCCGTCGGCACAGGCGTTAGGCACCATCGGTGGAAAAAACAGCCCGTCAGCACACCTTTGGTGGGAAAAATGGCCCGTCGACATGGGCGCTAGGCTCCTTCGGAGGCAAAAACAGCTCGTCGGCACACCTTCGTTGGGCAAAACAGCCCGTCGGCACACCCTCGTTGGGCAAAACATCCCGTTAGCACACCTTCGGTGGGCAAAACAGCCCGTTGACACAGGCGCTAGGCACCCTTGGTGGGTAAAATAGCCTATCGGCACACCTTCGGTGGGAAAATAGCCCATCAGCACGGGCGCTAGGCACCATCGGTGGAAAAAACAGCCCGTCGGCACTGCTTGGGTGTCTGAAACAGACCATCGAAACAGGCGCTAGAAACCTTTGGTGGGAAAAATAGCCCGTCGACACGGGCGATAGGCACCCTCGGTGGGAAAAATAGCCTCTCGGTAGATCTTTTTTGGGTAAAATAGCCCGTCGATATGGGCGTCGAGCACCATCAGTTGGAAAAATAGCCCGTCGGCACACTTTCGATGGGTAAAACATCCCGTAGCCACATATTAGATGGGAAAAACTGCCCGTCGGCCAACCTTTGGTGGCAAAACAGCCCGTAGGCCCAAGTTTGGTGGGAAAACTGCCCATCAGAATGGGAGCTAGGCACCTTCGGTGGGAAAAACAGCCCGTCAGCACACCTTTGGTGGGAAAAATGGCCCGTCGACACGGGCGCTAGGCTTCTTCGAAGGCAAAAACAACCCGTCGGCACACCTTCAGTGGAAAAAACAGCCCGTCAGCACACCTTTGGTGGGCAAAACAGCCCGTCGACACAGGCGCTAGGCACCTTCGGTGGGAAAAATAGCCTGTCGAAAAGAGCGCTAGGCCCCTTCGGTGGGAAAAACAGCCTGTCGGCACACCTTCGGTGTGCAAAATAGCCCGTCGGCATACCTTGGGTGGAAAAATAGCCCGTCAACACGGGCGCTAGGCACCTTCGATGGGAAAAAAGAATGTCGCAACACTTCGGTGGGCAAAATAGCCCGTCAACGTGGGCGCTAGGCACCTTCAGTGGTAAAAACAGCCCGTCGGCACACCTTGGGTGGCCAAAACAGCCCGTCGAAACAGGCGCTAGACACCTTTGGTGGGAAAAACAGCCTGTCGACACACCTTCGACAAGAAAAACATCCCGTAGGCACATCTTCGGTGGGCAAAACAGCCCATCAGCCCACCTTTGGTGGCAAAACAGCGACGCTAGGCACCTTCGGTGGGGAAAACAGCCAGTCGGTCCACCTTTAGCGGGCAAAACAGCCCGCTGGCAAGGGCACAAGGCAACTTCGGTGGGAAAAACAGACCGTCGGCACACCTTCGGACAGCCCGCCGACACGGGCACTAGGCACCTTCGTTGCAAAAAACAGCACACCGGAACTGGAGCTAGGCACCTTCGGTGGGAAAAACAGCTCGTCGGTACCGAGCTAGGCACCTTTGGTGGAAAAAGCAGCCGGTCAGCACTCCTTCGGTGAGCAAAACAGCTCCTCAACACAGGCTCTAGGCACCTTTGGTTGGAAAAATAGCCCGTCGAAACAAGCGCTAGGCACCTTCGTTGGGAAAACAGCCCGTCGGTACACCTTCGGTGGGAAAAATAGCCCGTCGGCCCAGCTTCGGTGGGCAAAACAGCCCGTCGACACGGGTGCTAGGCACCTTTGGTGGAAAAAATAGCCCGTCAGCAGACCTTCAGTGGGCAAAACAGCCTGTCGACACAGGCGTTAGGCACCTTTGGTGGGAAAAATAGCTCGTCGACATGGGCGCTAGGCACCTTCAGTGGGAAAAACAGCCTGTCGGCACACCTTCGGCGGGCAAAATAGCCAGTCGGCTTGGGCGCTAGGCACCTTCGGTGGAAAAAATAGCCCATCGACACACGTTGGGCGGCGAAAATAGCCCATCGACATAGGAGCTAGGCACCTTTGGTGGGAAAAACAGCCTGTCAACACGGGTGATAGGCACCATCGGTGGGAAAAACAGCCCCTCGGTAGATCTTGGTTCGGCAAAACAGCCCGTCGGTATGGGCGCAGGGAACCATCAGTGGGAAAAACAGCCCGTCGGAATAACTTTTGTGGGCAAAACATCCTGTAGGCAGATCTTCGGTGGGCAAAACAGCCCATCGGTTGAAGTTTAGCGGGGAAAACAACCCATCGGCATGGATGGTAGGCTCCTTCGGTGGGAAAAACATCCCATCGAAAAAGGTGCTAGGCACCTTCGGTGTGAAAACAGCCTGTGGGCACACCTTCAGTGGGCAAAACAGCCCGTCGTGGGAAAAACAGCCCGTCGAAAAAGGTGCTAGGCACCTTCGGTGTGAAAAATAGCCTGTGGGCACACCTTCAGTGGGCAAAACGGACCGTCGTGGGAAAAATAGCCCGTCGACACGGGCGATAGGAACCATCGGTGGAAAAACAGCCCGTCGGTACACCTTCGGTGGGAAAAACAGCTCATCGGCAAACCTTTAGTGGGAAAAACAGCCTGTCGGCACAGGCGCTAGGCACCTTCGGTGGGAAAAACAGCCCATCGGCACACCTTCGGTGGGCAAAACAGTCCGTCGGCACGGGCGATATGCACCTTCGGTGGAAAAATAGCACGTCAGCACACCTTCGGTGGGCATAACAGCCTGTCGGCACAGGCAGTAGGCACCTTTGGTGGGAAAAATAGCCCGTCGACACTAGCTCTAGGCACCTTCTGTGGGAAAAACAGCCTATCGGCAAACCTTCGGTGGGCAAAATAGCCCGTCGGCATTGACGCTAGGCTCCTTCGGTGGAAAAAACAGCACGTCGGCACACCTTAGGTGGCCAGAACAGCCCGTCGACACAGGCGCTAGGCACCTTTGGTGGGAAAAACAGTCTTCGACACAGGCGATAGGCACCGTTGGTGGGAAAAACAACCCCTGGGTAGATCTTCGTTGGGCAAAACAGCTCGCCAGTATGGGCGCAGGGCACCGTTGATGGGAAAAACAGCCCGTCGGCACAACTTTGCTTGGACAAAACATCTCGTAGGCAGATCTTCGGTGGACAAAACAGCCCATCGGCTGAAGTTCAACGGGGAAAACAGCCCATCGGCACCGGTGCTAGGCTCCTTCGGTGGGAAAAATAGCCCGTCGAAAAAGGCACTAGGCACCTTCAGTGTGAAAAACAGGCTATGGGCACACCTTCAGTGGGCAAAATAGCCCGTCGTGGGAAAAACAACCCGTCGACACGGGCGATAGGCACCATCGGTGGAAAAACAGCCCCTTGGTAGATCTCCGTTGTGCAAAGCAGCCCGTCGATACTGGCGAAGGGCACCATCGATGGGAAAAACAGCCCATCGGCACACCTTCGACAAGAAAAACATCCCGTAGGCACATCTTCGGTGGGCAAAACAGCCCATCAGCCCACCTTTGGTGGCAAAACAGCGACGCTAGGCACCTTCGGTGGGGAAAACAGCCAGTCGGTCCACCTTTAGCGGGCAAAACAGCCCGCTGGCAAGGGCACAAGGCAACTTCGGTGGGAAAAACAGACCGTCGGCACACCTTCGGACAGCCCGCCGACACGGGCACTAGGCACCTTCGTTGCAAAAAACAGCACACCGGAACTGGAGCTAGGCACCTTCGGTGGGAAAAACAGCTCGTCGGTACCGAGCTAGGCACCTTTGGTGGAAAAAGCAGCCGGTCAGCACTCCTTCGGTGAGCAAAACAGCTCCTCAACACAGGCTCTAGGCACCTTTGGTTGGAAAAATAGCCCGTCGAAACAAGCGCTAGGCACCTTCGTTGGGAAAACAGCCCGTCGGTACACCTTCGGTGGGAAAAATAGCCCGTCGGCCCAGCTTCGGTGGGCAAAACAGCCCGTCGGCACGGGTGCTAGGCACCTTTGGTGGAAAAAATAGCCCGTCAGCACACCTTCAGTGGGCAAAACAGCCTGTCGACACAGGCGTTAGGCACCTTTGGTGGGAAAAATAGCCTGTCGACATGGGCGCTAGGCACCTTCAGTGGGAAAAACAGCCCGTCGACACACCTTCGGCGGGCAAAATAGCCCGTCGGCACGGGCACTAGGCACCTTCGGTGGAAAAAATAGCCCGTCGACACACGTTGGGCGGCCAAAATAGCCCGTCCACATAGGAGCTAGACACCTTTGGTGGGAAAAACAACCTGTCGACAAGGGTGATAGGCACCATCGGTGGGAAAAACAGCCCCTCGGTAGATCTTCGTTTGACAAAACAGCCCGTCGGTATGGGCGCAGGGCACCATCAGTGGGAAAAACAGCCCGTCGGAATAACTTTTGTGGGCAAAACATCCCGTAGGCAGATCTTCAGTGGGAAAAACAGCCCATCGGTTGAAGTTTAGCGGGGAAAACAACCCATCGGCATGGTTGGTAGGCTCCTTCGGTGGGAAAAACATCCCTTCGAAAAAGGTACTAGGCACCTTCGGTGTGAAAAACAGCCTGTGGGCACACCTT
This sequence comes from Erythroxylum longipes, assembly GCA_027563885.1. Taxonomy (NCBI): domain Eukaryota; kingdom Viridiplantae; phylum Streptophyta; class Magnoliopsida; order Malpighiales; family Erythroxylaceae; genus Erythroxylum; species Erythroxylum longipes. Next base: position 15,677 of record JAOQMS010055611.1, on the reverse strand, counting down.
CAGTGGGCAAAACAGCCCGTCGTGGGAAAAACAGCCCGTCGAAAAACGTGTTAGGCACCTTCAGTGTGAAAAACAGCCTGTGGGCAAACCTTCAGTGGGCAAAACAACCCGTCGTGGGCACACCAAGGCACCTTTGCTGCGAAAAACAGCATGTCAACCCACCTTCGGTGGGCAAAACATCTCGTCAGCTCAGACCCGAGGCACCTTCAGTGGGAAAAACAGCACGTCGACAGACCTTCGGTGGGCAAAACAGTCCGTCAGCATGGGCGCTAGGCACCTTCGATTGGAAAAACAACCTATCGACACACCTTCGGTAGGCAAAACAGCCCATCCGTAAGTGCACTAGGCACCTTGTGTGGGAAAAACAGCCCGTCGACACAGGCGCTAGGCACCTTTGGTGGGAAAAACAGCCTGTTAGCACACCTTCAATGGGCAAAATAGCTTGTCGTGGGAAAAACAGCCCGTTGACACGGGCGATAAGCACCATCGGTGGGAAAAACAGCCCCTCGATAGATCTTCGTTGGGATAACAGCCCGTCGGCACACCTTCTGTGGGCAAAACATCCCGTAGGCGCATTTTCGGTGGGCAAAACAGCCCGTCGGCCCACCATTGGTGGCAAAACAGCTTGTCTGCCCAAGTTCAACGGGTAAAACAGCCCATCGGCACAGGCGCTAGGCACCTTCGGTGCGAAAAACTGCCAGTCGTGGGCACAAGGCTACTTCGATGGGAAAAACAGCCTGTCGGCACACCTTTGGTGGGCAAAATAGCTTGTCAGCACAGGCGCTAGGCACCTTTGGTGGAAGAAGCAGCCGGTCAGCACTCCTTCGGCCCGTCAACACAGGTGCTAGGCACCTTTGGTGGGAAAAATAACCCGTCGACATAAGCGCTAGGCACCTTCGGTGGGAATACAGCCCGTCGGCACACCTTCGGTGGGAAAAACAGACCATCGGCACAGGCGCTAGGCACCTTCAGGGGAAAAAACAGCCCGTCGACACAGGTGCTAGGAACCTTTGGTGGGAAAAACAGCTGGTCAGCACGGACGATAGGCACCTTCGGTGGGGAAAAGAACCTGTTGGCACTGGCGTTAGGCACCTTCGGGATCAAAACAACCCGTCGGCACTGGCGTTAGGCACCTTCGGTGGAAAAAACAGCCCGTCAGCACACCTTTGGTGGGCAAAATAGCACGTCGATACGGGCGCTCAGCACCTTCAGTGGGAAGAACATCCTGTCGGTACAAGTTCGGATGGCAAAATAGCCCGTCGGCATGGGTGCAAGGCACCTTTGGTGGGCAAAACAGCCCGTCGGTACCGGTGCCAGGCACCTTGGATTGCAAAAACAGCCTGTCGACACACCTTCGGTAGGCAAAACAGCACGTTGAGACGGGCTCTAGGCACCTTCTGTGGGAAAAACAACCCATCAGCATAGACGCGAGGCATCCTTCGGTGGCAAAAATAGCTCATCGACAGACCTTCAGGGGACAAAACAGCCTGTCGACACGGGCGTTAGGCACCTTTGGCAGGAAAAATAGCCTATCAGCACACCTTCTGTGGGCAAAACAGCCGGTCGGCATTAGTTCGTGGGGCAAAACAGCCCATCAGCACGGGCGTGAGGCATCTTCCGGTGGGAAAAACAGCCCGTCAGTATAAGTTCGATGAGAAAAACAGTTCGTCGGCACCGACGCTAGGCACCTTCGGGGGGAAAAACAGCCCGTCGACACACCTTCGGTGGGTAAAACAACCCGTCAGCACGGGCACGGGTGCTAGGAACCTTTGATAAGAAAAACAACCCATCAACACACCTTTGGTAGGCAAAACAGCCCGACGACACGGACGCTAGGCACCTTCGGTGGGAAAAATAGCACGTCGACACAAGTTCGGTGGGCAAAACTGCCCGTCGCTACGGGTGCGAGGCACCTTCGATGGGAAAAACAGCCAGTCGGTAGACCTTCGATGGGAAAAACAGCCCGCCGGCGTCGGCGCCAGGCACCTTTGGTGGGAAAAACAGTTCGTCGTCTTTGGGGCTAGGCATTTTTTGTGGGAAAAATAGCCCGTCGGCACACCTTCGGTGGGGAAAACATCCCATCGGTACACCTTCGGTGGGGAAAACAGCCCGTCGGCACACCTTCGGTGGGGAAAACAGAACGTCGGCACACCTTCGGCGAAAAAAGGAGCTCGTCAGCACTCCTTCGACGGGCAAAACAGCTTGTCGACACAGGTGCTAGGCACCTTTGTTGGGAAAATAGCCCGTCGACACGAGCGCTAGGCACCTTCAGTGGGAAAAAAAGCCCATCGACACACCTTCGGTGGGCAAAATGGCTCGTCGGCACGGGCGCTAGGCACCTTCGGAGGAAAAAATAGCCTGTCGACACAGGTTCTAGGCACCTTTGGTGGGAAAAGCAGCCGGTCGACACGGGCAACAGGCACCTTCGGTGGGGAAAACAACCCATCGACATGGGCCCAAGGCAACTTCGGTGGGAAAAACAACCCGTCCGCACGGGCGCTAGGCGCCTTTGGTGGAAAAAACAGTCCGTCGGCACACCTCAGTGGGCAAAACAGCCCATCGGCATGGGCGCTAGGCACCTTCGGTGGGAAAAACATCCCATTGGCACAAGTTCGGCGGGCAAAACAGTCCGTCGACATGGGAGTAAGGCACCTTTGTTGGGCAAAACAGCCCGTCGGCACACCTTTGGTGGGAAAAATAGCCCTCGAAATGGCCGCTAGGCACCTTCGGTGGGAAAAACAGTCTGTCGACGCACCTTTGGTGGGCAAAATAGCCCGTCGGCAAGGAGGCTAGGCACCTTCGGTGGAAAAAACAGCCCGTCGGCACACCCTGGTTGGCCAAAACAGCCCGTCGACACAGGCGCTAGGCACCTTTGGTGGGAAAAACACACCGTCGACACGGCCAATAGGCACCATCGGTGGGAAAAATAGCCCCTCAATAGATCTTCATTTGGCAAAACAGCCCGTCAGTATGGGCGCAAGGCACCATCAGTGGGTAAAATAGCCGGTCGGTACATATTTGGTGGGTAAAACATCCCGTAGGCACATCTTTGGTGGGGAAAACAACCCATCGGCAAGGGCGCTAGGCACCTTCGGTAGCAAAAACAACCAGTCGACACAGGCACTATGCACCTTCGGTGGGGAAAACAGATCATCGGCAAAACCTTCAGTGGGTAAAACAGCCCGTCGGCACGGGCTCTAGGCACCTTTGGTAGGAAAAACAGTCCGTCGACACTGGGGCTATGCACCTTCGGTGGGGAAAACAGCCCGTCGGGGTGGGCAAAACAGCCCGTTGGCACCGACAATAGGCACCTTCGGTGGAAAAAGGAACCCCTCAGCACTCCTTCGGTGGGCAAAACAGCTCGTCGACACAGGCGCTAGGCACCTTTGGAGGGAAAAATAGCCCGTCGACACGAGCGCTAGGAACCTTCGATGGGAAAAACAGCCCATCGGCACACCTTCGGTGGGCAAAATAGCCCGTCGGCACGGGTGCTAGGTACCTTCGGTGGAAAAAACAGGCCGTCGACACAGGTGCTAGGCACCTATGGCGGGAAAAGCAGCCGGTCGACACGGGCGACAGGCACCTTCGGTGGGGAAAACAACCCATCGACATGGGCCCAAGGTAACTTCGGTGGGCAAAACAACCCGTCGGCACGGGCGCTAAGCAATATCGGTGGAAAAAACAGTCCGTTGGCACACTTCAGTGGGAAAAACAGCCCGTCGGCATGGGCTCTAGGCACCTTCGGTGGGAAAAACATCCCATTGGCACAAGTTCGGCGGGCAAAACAGCCCGTCGGCATCTACGCTAGGCACCTTCTGTGGAAAAAACAGCTCATCCGCACACCTACGGTGGGCAAAACAGCCCGTTGCCATGGGCACTAGTCACTTTCGGTGGGAAAAACAGGCCGTCAGCACACATTCAGTGGGAAAACAACCCGTCGACACAGGCGTTAGGCACCTTTGGTGGGAAAAATAGCCCGTCGACATGGCCACTAGGCACCTTCGGTGTGAAAAACAGCCTGTCGGTACACCTTCGGTGGGCAAAATAGCCCGTCAGCAAGGAGGCTAGGCACCTTCGGTGGAAAAAACAGCCCGTCGGCACACCTTGGGTGGCCAAAACAGCCTATCGACACAGGCGCTAGGCACCTTTGGTGGGAAAAACACACCGTCGACACGGGTGATAGGCGCCATCGGTGGGAATAATAGCCCCTCGATAGATCTTCCTTCTACAAAATAGCCCATCGGTATGGGTGCAAGGCACCATCAGTGGGTAAAACAGCCGATCGGTACATATTTGGTGGGCAAAACATCTCATAGGCACATCTTTGGTGGGTAAAACAGCCCGTCGACCCAAGTTCTGGGGGGAAAACAGCCCATCGGCACGGGCGCTAGGCACCATAGGTAGCAAAAACAGCCCGTCGACAAAGGCGCTATGCACCTTCGGTGGGAAAAACAGCTCATCGGCAAAACCTTCAGTGGGTAAAACAGCCCGTCGACACGGGCGCTAGGCACCTTTGGTGGGAAAAACAGTCCGTCAGCATCTGCGCTAGGCACCTTTGGTGGAAAAAACAGCCCGTCCGCACACCTACGATGGGCAAAACAGCCCATTGGCACGAGCGCTAGGCACCTTCGGTGGGAAAAACAGCCCGTCAGCACACATTCAGTGGGAAAACAGCCCAACGACACAGGCATTAGGCACCTTTGGTGGGAAAAATAGCCCGTTGGCGCACCTACGGTGGGTAAAACAGCCCGTCATCACGGGCGCGAGGCACCTTCAGTGGGAAAAAAGGCCTGTCGGCACGACCGTCGGGCACCTTCAGTGGGAAAAACAGGCCATCGGTAAACCATCGGTGGGCAAAATTGCCCATCGACACGAGTGCTAGGCACCTTCGATTGAAAAAAGCCCGTTGGCACACCTTCGGTGGATAAAACAGCCCGTCGGTATGGGTGCTAGGAACCTTCGATGAGAAAAACAGTCGTCGGCACACCTTCGGTAGGCAAAACAGCCCGTCGGCACGGGCGTGAGGCACTGTTGGTGGAAAAAATAGCCCGTCAGTACACCTTCAGAGGGCAAAACAGGCCGTCAACATAGGCGTTAGGCACCTTCAGTGGGAAAAACAGCCCGTCGGCACGCTTTCGGTGGGCAAAATATCCCGTCGGCAAGGGCGCTAGGCACCTTCGGTTGAAAAAACACCCCGTCGACACACCTTGGGTGGCCAAAACAGCTCGTCGACACAAGCGCTAGGCACGTTTGGTGGGAAAAACAGCCCGTCGACATGGGCGATAGGCACCTTCGATGGGAAAAATAGCCCCTCGGTAGATTTTTGTTGGGCAAAACAGTCCATCGGTAAGGGCACAGGACACCATCGAGTGAGAAAAACGGCCCGTCAGCACACCTTCGGTAGGTAAAAGCATCCCGTAGGCACATCTTCGGTTGGCAAAACAGCTTGTCGAAGGACCTTTGGTGGTAAAACAGCCCGTCGGCCCAACTTAGGAAGGCAAAATAGCCCGTCAGCATGGGCGTAAAGCACCTTTGGTGGGAAAAACAGCCCATCGGCACGGGCATTAGGCACCTTTGATGGGAAAAACATCCCATTCGGTGGGCAAAACAGCCCGTCGGTATGGGTGCAAGGCACCTTCGGTAGGCAAAATAGCCCGTCGGCATGGACGCTAGGCACCTTCGGTGGGAAAAACATCCCATTGGCACAAGTTCGGTGGGCAAAACAGCCCATTGATAAGGGCGCAAAACAGCCCGTCGGCATCGGCGCTAGGCACCTTCGGTGGAAAAAACAGCCCGTCTGCACACCTACGGTGGGCACAACAGCCCGTTGGCACGGGCGCTAGGCACCTTCGGAGGAAAAACAACCCGTTGGGCAAAACAGCTCATTGGCACAGGCGCTAGGCACCTTCGGTGGAAAAAACAGCTCGTCAGCACACATTCTGTGGGCAAAACAATCCGTCAACACAGGCGTTAGGCACCTGTGGTGGGAAAAATAGCCCTCGATATGGCCGCTAGGTACCTTCGGTGGAAAAACCAGCCTGTCGGTACACCTTCGGTGGGCAAAATAGCCCATCGGCAAGGAGGCTAGGCACCTTCGGTGGAAAAAACAGCCCGTTGGCGCACCTACGGTGGGTAAAACAGCCCGTCGACATGGGCGCTAGGCACCTTCGGTGGGAAAAACGACCCTTCGGTACGACCGTCGGGCACCTTCGGTGGGAAAAACAGGCCATCGGTAAACCATCAGTGTGCAAAACAGCCCATCGACACGAGTGCTAGGCACCTTCGATTGAAAAAATGCCCGTTGGCACACCTTCAGTGGGTAAAATAGCCCGTCGGTACGGGTGCTAGGAACCTTCGATGAGGAAAATAGTCCGTCGGTACACCTTCGGTAGGCAAAACAGCCCGTCGGCACGGGCACGAGGCACTGTCGGTGGAAAAAATAGCCCGTCAGCACACCTTCAGAGGGAAAAACAGCCCGTCAACACTGGCACTAGGCCCCTTCAGTGGGAAAAACAGCCCGTCGGCACACCTTCGGTGGGCAAAATATCCCGTCGGCATGGGCACTAGGCACCTTCGGTTGAAAAAATAGCCCGTCGGCACACCTTGGGTGTCCAAAACAGCCCGTCAACATCGGCGCTAGGCACTTTTAGTGGGAAAAATAGCACGTCGACATGGGCAACAGGCACCTTCGGTGGGAAAAACAGCCCCTAGGTAGATTTTCGTTGGGCAAAACAGTCCATCGGTAAGGGCGCAGGGCACCATCAGTGAGAAAAATAGCCCGTCAGCACACCTTCAGTGGGCAAAAACATCCCATAGGCACATCTTTGGTGGGCAAAACAGCCCGTCGGTCGACCTTTGGTGGTAAAACAGCCTATCGGCCCAAGTTCTGCGGGGAAAACATGCCATCGGTATGGGCGCTAGGCAACTTCGGTGGAAAAAACAGCCCGTCGACCCACCTTAGGAAGGTAAAATAGCCCGTCAGCCAGGGCGTAAAGCACCTTCGGTGGGAAAAACAGCCGGTCGGCACGGGCACTAGACACCTTTGATGGGAAAAACATCCCATTGGCACAAGTTCAGTGGGCAAAACAGTCCGTCGGCATGGACGCAAGGCACCTTCGGTGGGCAAAACAGCCCGTCGGCATCATAGCTAGGCTCCTTCGTTGGAAAAACAGCCCGTCCGCACACCGTCGGTACGGGCGCGAGGCACCTTTGGTGGGAAAAACAGCTCATCGGTAGACCTTCGGTGGGAAAAATAGCCCTTCGACTCGAGACCGAGGCACCTTTGGCAGGAAAAACAGCACATCGGCATACCTTCGTTGGGCAAAACAGCCCGTCAGCGTGGGCACTAGGCACCTTTGGTTCGAAAAACAGCCTGTCGGTACACCTTCGGTAGGTAAAACAGCTCGTCGGGACGAGCACTAGGCACCTTCGATGAGAAAAACAGCCCGTCAGCACACCTTTGGTAGGCAAAACAGCACATCGGAAAGGGCGCTAGGCACCTTCGGTGGCAAAAATAGCACGTCGACACAAATTCGATGGGCAAAACTGCCCATCGCTACGGGTACGAGGCACCTCCGGTGGGAAAAACAGCTCGTCGGTAGACCTTCGGTGGGCAACACAGCCCTTCGGCTCGAGCCCGAGGCACCTTTGGTAGGAAAAACAGCACATTGGTATACCTTCGGTGGGCAAAATAGCCCGTCAGCACGGGTGCTCGACACCTTCGATTGGAACAACAGGCTGTCGGTGCACCTTCGGTAGGTAAAACAGCCCGTCGGCATGAGCGCTAGGCACTTTTGATGAGAAAAATAGCCCGTTAGCACACCTTCGGTAGGCAAAACAACCGATCGGAAAGGGCGCTAGGCAACTTCGGTGGGAAAAATAGCACGTCGACACAAATTTGATTGACAAAACTGCTCGTCGCTACGGGCGCCAGGCACCTTTAGTGGGAAAAACAACTCATCGGTAGACCTTTGGTGGCAAAACAGCCCTTCGACTCGGGCCCGAGGCACGTTTCCTGGGAAAAATAGCACGTCGGCTGACCTTTGGTGGGCAAAACAGCCCATCAGCACGGGCCCTAGACACCTTCGGTTGGAAAAATAGCCTATCGGCACTCCTTCGGTTGGTAAAACAGTCCGTCAGCACAAGTTCGTTGGGCAAAACAACCCGTCAGCACACCTTCGGTGAGAAAAACTGCCCGCCGACACAAGTTCGATGGGCAAAACAGCCCGTCAGCACGGGCGTGAGGCAAAACAGCCTGTCGGCACGGGTGCTAGAACCTTCGATGGGAAAAATAGCCCATCGGCATACCTTCCGTAGGCGAAACAGCCCGTCGGCACGGGCGCTAGGCACCTTCGGTGGGAAAAACAGCACGTCGACACAAGTTCGGTGTGCAAAACTACCCATCGCTAGAGGCACGAGGCACCTTCGGTGGGAAAAACAACACATCGACACAAGTTCGGTGGGCAAAACTGCCCGTCGCTACAGGTGCGAGGCACCTTCGATGGGAAAAGCAGCTCGTCGGTAGACCTTCGGTGGGAAAAACAGCCCGCCTTTGGTGGGAAAAACAGTCCATCGGCACTGGGGCTAGGCACCTTCGGTGGGAAAAATAGCCCGTCGGCATACCTTCGTTGGGCAAAACAGCCCGTCGGCATTGGCGTTAAGCACCCTCGGTGGAGAAAGCAGCCCGTCAGCATTCCTTCGGTGGGCAAAACAGTTCGTCGACACAGGCGCTAGGCACCTTTGTAGGGAAAAATAGCCTGTCGACACGAGCTCTAAGCATCTTCAGTGGGAAAAACAGCCCGTTGGCACACCTACGGTGGGCAAAACAGCCCGTCGGCACGGGTGCTAGGCACTTTCAGGGGGAAAAACAGCCCTTCGGAACAGCCGCTGGGCCCCTTCGGTGGGAAAAACAGGCCATCGGTAAACCTTCTGTGGGCAAAACAACCCGTCGGCGCGAGTGGTAGGCACTTTCGGTTGGAAAAACAGCCTGTCAGCACAGGCGCTAGGCACCTTCGGTGGGCAAAACAGCCCGTCGACACTGACGCTAGGCACCTTCGGTGGAAAAAGAAGTCATTCGGCACACCTACAGTGGGCAAAACAGCCCTTCGGCAAGGGTGCCAGGCACTTTCGGTGGGAAAAATAGCCCTTCGGCACAGCTGCTGGGCACCTTCGGTGGGAAAACACAGGCCGTCGATAAACCTTCTGCGGGCAAAACAACCTGTTGGCACGAGTGCTAGACACCTTCGGTTGGAAAAACAGCCCGTCAGCACACCTTCGGTAGGTAAAACAGCCCGTCGGTGCACCTTCGGTGGGCCAAACAGCCCGTCAACCACGGGCGCTAGGCACCTTCGGTTGGAAAAATAGCCTGTTGGCACACCTTCGGAAGGTAAAACAGCCCGTCAACCACTGGCGCTAGGCACCTTCGGTGGGAAAAATAGCCTATCGACACAAGTTCCGTGGGCAAAACGGCCCGTCAGCACGGCCGCGAGGCATCCTTCGGTGGGAAAAACAGCTCATCGGCAGACCTTTGGTAGGCAAAACAGCCCGTCGAGACAGGCGTTGGGCACCATCGGTGGGAAAAACAACACGTCGGCACGGGCGCTAGGCACCTTCGATGTGAAAAACAAAACGTAGGCACAAGTTGGGTGGGAAAAATAGCCCATCAGCACGGGCGCGAGGCATCCTTCGGTGGGAAAAACAGCTCATCGATAGACCTTCGGTAGGCAAAATAGACCGTCGACACGGGCTCTAGGCAACTTCGGTGGTAAAAACAGCACGTCGGCACAACTTTGGTTGGCAAAATAGCCAGCCAGCACGGGTGCTAGGCACCTTCGATGGAAAAAATAGACCGTCGGCTGACCTTCGGTAGGCAAAATAGCACGTCAGCATGGGCGCTAGGCACCTTCGATGGAAAAAACAGACCGTTGGCCCACCTTTGGTTGCAAAACAGCCCGTCGGCCCAAGTTCGATGGGAAAACAGCCCATCGGCACTAGCGCTAGGCACCTTCGATGGGAAAAACAACCCATCGGCATGGGCGCAAGGAAACTTTGGTGTGAAAAACAGCCCGTCGGCCCACCTTGGGTGGGCAAAACAGCCTGTCACCATGGGCGCAAGGCACCTTGGTTACGAAAAACAGCCTGTCGGCCCACCTTGGGTGGGTAAAACAGCACGTCGGCTCGGGCCCGAGGCAACTGTGGTGGGAAAAATAGCACGTCAGTAGACCTTCGGTGGGCAAAACAACCTGTCAGTATGGGCGCTAGGCATTTTGGGTTGGAAAAATAGCCTATCGGTACACCTTCAATAGGCATAACGACTCATCGGTATGGGCGATAGGCACCTTTGGTGGGAAAAAACGCCAGTCGACACAAGTTGGGTGGGCAAAAATAGCCCGTCAGCACACCTTTGGTGGGCGAAACAGCCCATCAACCCAGGCGCTAGGCACCATCTATGGGAAAAACAGCCTGTCGACACAAGTTCGATGGGCAAAACAGCCCGTCAGCACAGGCGCTAGGCACCTTCGGTTGGAAAAACAGCCTGTCGACACACCATCGGTAGGCAAAATAGCACGTTGGCCCCGGTTCTAGGCACCTTCTGAGGGAAAAACTGCCCGTCGACACAAGTTCGGTGGGTAAAACAGCTCGTGGGCCCACCTTTGGTGCCAAAACAACCTGTTGGCTCAAGTCCAGCAGGGAAAATAACCCATTGGCATGGGTGCTAGGCACCTTCGGTGGGGAAGGCATAGGCGCAAGGCACCTTCGGTGGGAAAAAAAGCCCGTCGACACACCTTTGGTGGGCAAAACAGCCCGCCGGCACGGGCGCTAGGCACCTTTGGTGTAAAAAACAGCACGTTAGCCCACCTTTGGTGGGCAAAACAACCCGTCAGCTCTGGCCCAAGGCACCTTCAGTGGTAAAAACAGAGCGTCGGTAGACCTTCGGTGGGCAAAACAGCCCGTCGGCACAGGCTCTAGGCACCTTCGGTTGGAAAAACAGCGTGTCGACACACCTTCGGCAGGCGAAATAGCCCGTCAGCACGGGTGCTAGGCACCTTCTGTGGGAAAAACAACCCGTCGACAGAAGTTCGGTGGACAAAATAGCCAATCAGCATGGGCGCGAGGCATCCTTCAGTGGAAAAAACAGCCCATCGACAGACCTTCAGGGGGAAAAACAGCCTGTCAGCATGGGCACTAGGCACCTTTGGTGGGAAAAACAACCAATCGACACACCTTCTGTGGGCAAAATAGCCCGTTTGCACAAGTTCGGTGGGTAAAATAGCCCGTCTCCACCGGCAGTAGGCATCTTCGGTGGGAAAAACAACCGTCGGTAGACCTTTGGTGGGCAAAATAGCCCGTCAGCACTGGCCTAGGCACCTTCGTTTGGAAAAACAACCCGTCGGCACACCTTCTGTTCGCAAAACAGCCCGTCGGCACGTGTGCTAGGAACCTTCGATGAGAAAAATAGCCCATCGGCACACCTTCCGTAGGCAAAATAGCCCCTTGGCTCGGGCGCTAGGCACCTTCGGTGGGAAAAACAGCACGTTGGCACAAGTTCGGTGTGCAAAACTACCCGTCGCTACAGGTGCGAGGCACCTTCGGTGGGAAAAACAGCATTCGGTAGACCTTCAGTGGGAAAAACAGCCCGCCAGCGCAGGCGCTAGGTACCTTCACTCGGAAAAATTACCCATCGACACAAGTTCGGTGGGCAAAACAGCCCGTCAGCATGGGCGCGAGGCATCCTTCGGTTGGAAAAACAGCTCACCGGCAGACCTTCAAGGGGCAAAACAGCCCTTCGGCACGAGTTCTAGGCACCTTAGGTGGGAAAGACAGCCTGTCGGCACACATTTTGTGGGTAAAACAGCTCGTCAGCATGGGCACGAGTGCTAGGAATCTTTTATGAGAAAAACAGCCCGTGAGCACACCTTTGGTAGGCAAAACAGCCCGTCACCATGGGCGCTAGGCACCTTCGGTGGGAAAAACAGCACGTCGACACAAGTTCGATGGGCTAAACTATACGTCGCTACAGGTGCGAGGCACCTTCGATGGGAAAAGCAGCCGGTCGGTAGACCTTCGATGGGAAAAACAGCCCAGCAGCACAGGCGCTAGGCACCTTTGGTAGGAAAAACAACCCGTCAGCACACCTTCGGTGGGCAAAATAGCCCGTCGGCACCAGCGCTAGGCACCTTTGATGGAAAAAGCAGCCCGTCAGCACTCCTTCGGTGGGTAAAACAGCTCGTCGACACAAGCGCTAGGCACCTTTGGAGGGAAAAATAGCCTGTCGACACGAGCGCTAGGCATCTTTGGTTGGAAAAACAGCCCAGCGACACACATTTGGTGGGCAAAATAGCCCGTCGACACAGGTGGGAAAAGCAGCTGGTCGACACGGGCGATAGGCAGCTTCGGTGGGGAATACAACCCGTCGGCATGGGCGCAAGGCAACTTCGGTGGGTAAAACAGCCCGTCGACACGGGCGCTAGGCACCTTCGGTGAAAAAATAGCCCGTCGGCACTCCTTTGGTCGGCAAAACAACCAGTCGTCATGGGCTCTAGGCACCTTCGGTGGGATAAACATCCCGTCGGCACAAGTTCGGAGGGCAAAACAGCCCATAGGCATGTGCATAAGGCACCTTCGGTGGGAAAAACAGCCCATCGGCATCGGCGCTAGGCACCTTCGGTGGAAAAAGCAGCCCGTCAACACTCCTTCAGTGGGCAAAACAGCTCGTCGACACAGGCCTTAGGCACCTTTGGAGGGAAAAATAGCCTGTTGACACGAGCGCTAGGCATCTTCGGTGGGAATAACAGCCCGTCGGCACACCTTTGGTACGCAAAATAGCCCGTCGACACAGGTGGGAAAAGCATCCGGTCGACACGGGCGATAGGCACCTTCGGTTGGGAAAACAACCCATCGACATTGGCGCAAGGCACCTTCGGTGGGTAAAACAGCCCCTCGGCACGGGCACTAGGCACCTTCGGTGAAAAAAACAGCCTGTCGGTGCACCTTTGGTGGGCAAAACAGCCCGTCGGTAGTGGCGCTAGGCACCTTCGGTCGGATAAACATCTCGTCAGCACAAGTTCGGTGGGCAAAACAGCCCGTCGGCATGCACAAGGCACCTTCGGAGGGCAAAATAGCCCATCGGCATCGACGCTAGGCACCTTCGGTGGAAAAAGCAGCTCGTCAGCACTCCTTCGGTGGGCAAAACAGCTTGTCGACATAGGCGTTAGGCAGCCTGACTGTACGGGCGTTAGGCAGCCTGACTGCACAGGCGCTAGGCATCCTTCGGCAGGAAAAACAACTAGTCGGCACACCTTCGGTGGGTGAAACAGCCTGTCAGCCCTGGCGCTAGGCACCATCTGTGGGAAAAACAGCCTGTCGACACAAGTTCGGTGGGCAAAATACCTCGTCGGCTCGAGCCCGAGGCACCTTCAGTGGGAAAAACAGAACGTCGGCAGACCTTCATTGGGCAAAACAACACGTCGGCAGACCTTTATTGGGCAAAACAACCCGTCGACACACCTTCGATAGGCAGACCTTCATTGGGCAAAACTGCCCGTCGACACAAGTTCGGTGGGCAAAACAGCTCATGGGCCCACCTTTGGTGGCAAAATAGCCCGTCGGCCCAAGTTCAACTGGGAAAATAGCCCGTCGGCCCACCTTCGGTGGGAAAAACAGCCATCGGTTGACCTTCGGTGGGAAAAACAGCCCGCCAGCACAGGCGCTGGGCACCTTTGGTAGGAAAAACAGTTCGTTGGCACGAGTGCTAGGCACGTTCGGTGGGACAAACAACCCATCGACACAGGCGCTAGGCACCTTCCGTAGGCAAAACAGCCCATCGACACAAGCGCTATGCACCTTCAGTGGGAAAAATAGCCCGTCAGCACACCTTTGGTGGGCAAAATAGCCCATCGGCACCAGCGCTAGACACCTTCGGTGGGATAAACAACCCGTCGGCACATGTTCGGTGGGAAAAAAACCAGTCGACCAAAGGTTGGTGGGCAAAACAGCTCATCGACATGGTCGCTAGGCACCTTCGGGGAAAAACAGCCCGTCAGTGCACCTTCGGTGGGCAAAACAGCCCGTCGGCACGGGCGCTAGGCACCTTCGGTGGGAAAAACAGCCCTTCGACATAAGTTCGGTGGGAAAAACCGCACGTCGGTGCAGTCGCTAGGCACCTTCAGTGGGAAAAACAACAAGTTGGCAGAACTTGAGGGGGAGAAACCGCACATTGGCACAAGTTCGTTGGCCAAAACCCCATGTCGGCACTGGCGCTAGGCACCGTCGGTGGGAAAAATAGCCCGTCGGCACAAGTTCGGTGGGTAAAACAACCATTCTGCACGAGCGCTAGGCACCTTTGGTGGGAAAAACAGCCCTTCGGCACACCTTTGGTGGGCAAAATAGTCCGTCGGCACCTGCGCTAGACAGTTGGCAAATGTTCGGTGGGCAAAATAGCTCGTCGGCACGGGCGCTAGGCTCCTTCGTGGGAAAAACAACCCGTTGGTGTACCTTAGGTGGGCAAAACAGCCCTTCGGCAGGGTCGTTACGCACCTTCGGTGGGAAAAACAGGTCGTCGGTGCACTTTCGGTGGGCAAAACAGCCCTTCGGTACGTTCGCTAGGGACATTCGGTGGGAAAAATAGGCAGTCGGTGCACCTTCGGTGGGAAAAACATGCCTTCGGTATAGGCGCTAGGCACCTTCGGTGGGAAAAACAGTCCGTCGGGACAAGTTCGATGGGCAAAATAGCTCTTTGGTATGGGCGGTAGGCACATTCGACGGGAAAAACAGTACGTTGGCAGACCTTCGGGGGCAAAACAGGCCGTCGGCATAGGCGCTAGGCACCTTCGGGGGGCAAAACAGCCCGTTGGCACAGGTGCTAGGCACCTTCGGTGGGATAAACAGCCCGTCGACACAAGTTTGGTGGGAAAAAACCAGTCGGAACAAGTTCGGTGTGCAAAACAGCCCATCGGCACGGGCGCTGGGCACCTTCGGTGAGCAAAACAGCCCTTCGGCACGGGCGCTAGGCACCTTTGGCGAGAAAAACAGCACTTCGGCAGACCTTCGGTGGGCAAAACAGCCCGTCGATGTACCTTCGATGGGAAAAACAGCCAGTTTGTGCACCTTAGGTGTGTGCTAGGCACCTTCGATGGGAAAAACAGCCTGTCGGCACAAGTTCGATGGGAAAACTGCCCTTCGGCACAGGAGCTAGGCACCTTCGGTGGGAAAAACATCACGTTGGCACAAGTTCGATGGGCAAAACCGCACGCCTACATGGTCGCTAGGCAGTTTCAGTGGGATAAATAGCCCGTCGACACATGTTCAGTGGGAAAAAAACCAGTCGGCAACAGTTCGGTGGGCAAAACAGCTCATCGGCACAGTCGCTAGGCACCTTCGGGGGAAAAATAGCCTATCGGTGCACCTTTGTTGGGCAAAACAGCCCTTCGGCTCGGGCCTTAGGCACCTTCGGTGGGAAAAACAGCCCATCGTCTCAAGTTTAATGGGAAAAATAGGCCGTCGACACAGGCGCTAGGCACCTTCAGTTGGAAAAATAGCCCGTCGGCACAGCTTTGGTGATCAAAACAGCCCGTCGGCACAAGCGCTAGGCACCTTCGGTCTGAAAAACAGCCTGTGGGCACACCTTCGGCGGGAAAATAACCCATCGGCACCGACGCTAGGTACCTTCAGTGGGAAAA
>JAOQMS010055603.1:0-27518 GCA_027563885.1 Erythroxylum longipes | reverse complement strand
ATAAATAATTAAAAATTATGTTTAAAAATTATCTTATATATAATATATATATAATAAAATTTTATATATTTATTAGTTACCGGTTCGATCAAGGTTGAATTCCGGTTGAACCATTGACCCTTGAATCAGTTACTTCTCCGATTCAGTCACCGATCCGATTTTTAAAACATGGTGCACGACTAATAAAAACTGACCGTTGATTGGACGAAGTTAATTGTCAAACGAAGTAGCTGCCTGATTGTCCTAAGAGACCTAGGAAAACTACAACAATGTCGAAGCCACTACAATCGATTGTCCCAAAGGTTTTTAATGCGTATTATGAAATGGACAAGTGCCAGTAGATGATGAAGTTGTTTCGTATTCTAACTTCTAACAACAATTTTAAGAAGCTGACATTCACAGCACCTTCATCCTCGCTAAAATAAAATAAAAACAAATCAAAACAAAACAAAATTTAATGAAAATTTTGCTTAAACAACCGAAACCAAAACAATAACTCACCCGCCTATAAAAAATTTATTAAATTAGATTTCTATGTAGCTACTCTTTAGAAGTGTGAGAGAACTTGTAAGTATTTTAAAGTTTTTGATATTTTTACTTTAAATTAATTTTATACAAGATATTAAATAATATATATGTCATACACGTGACTAAAATATAATCTGACATGATTACTCATATCAACACTGTTAACAAAGAGTTATTTTTGTAAAAAAATAAAAATTATAATGTTTTAACATCATTTTTTTAAATTTAAATTAGTATTATAGCATTAAGTTCAAAACGTTTTTTTTAATAGTTAACCTTTTTCAATCGATGGCAAAAAGTTTCGAAAGAATAACTTATCCAAGATTAATTAATTTTGCTACAAGTAAACTACGAGGCCCATTTTGGTGCTGTAGTTAGGAAACATCAATCGCAAACTCCACAATTCAAAAGGTTCAAGTAATTCCTTTCTCAACCAATTCTAGCCCATTCACAAATTGAAACTTCGAATGATTAGACTAAATATGTTGGGAAATAAATACTCCTCATCAAAATTACAATTAGGCAGTTTACATGAAAATGTTCTCATTTCTAACGTTCTAAAAACATGCAAATGATAAGCATCTTTAAGCAAGCATCATGACTGTCTATTAAATTAAAAAGGAAGGTGATGAGAAGAAACTTAAGAGGGAATTGATCGCCAATGAGCAAACTGTATATTTATGAGGAACCTGTACTAGAAGATGATTGAGCAGAGGATGTTACATGTTTTGATGAATTGATTTCATCACCATGGCTTGAACTATTATGTAGGATGTTAGCAGAACCGGAAGTTGTTGCTGACAAATAGTAGAATGAAGATGAGTTTGACGGAGGAGCGAGATATGATGGCGTAGGCATTTCTAATGGAATTACGGGAAGAGGGGCCTCAAAATTTAGCAAAACATCGACTACTTGCCGTACCAGTGGCCGGAGCTTTTGATCAGGGTGCACACACCAGAGGCCGACAACCACTAGTCTTTTCATTTGTTGTTCATTAAAATTGCCACACAGCTTTGGATCAGCGGGTTCAAGAACTTTTCCCATTGCGTACAGTTCCCATACCCATTCAACTATTGTTGCTTGATTTTCTTCCATCCATGACTCCACAATTCTCTTTCCACAAGCTATTTCCAGAGTTACAATTCCAAAGCTGTATATATCTGATTCCTTGGTGGCCTTTCCTGACTTGAAACAATCGGGTGCCATATACCCCATTGTTCCAGCCAAAATTGTGGTTTGGCATCCTTTCGCATGATCCACAAGTCTTGCCAGTCCAAAATCTCCAAGTTTGGCTGTATAATTCGAATCCAACATAATGTTGCTTGGTTTGATATCCCTATGCAAAACACATTGGTCGCCTTCTTCATGAAGATTAAGCAATGCGGACGCCAAGTCTTGTGCAATTCTGTACCTGACTTCCCATGACAACAGACTCTTTCCTTTGAATAGGTGGGCGTCTAGGCTGCCATTAGGCATGAATTCATACGCAACTAACAGTTCCTTTCCATGACACCAACCAATAAGCTTCACCAAATTTTTGTGCCTTAAACGACTAATGATCTTTACTTCTGATGTATACTCTTTAATGCCACATTTAGACAGCCTTGACACCCTCTTCACAGCTATGTGCAACTTCAGGTCCTTTAAGAAACCCCTATAAACTGCACCTGATCCTCCTTCACCAAGCTTCTCTGTTTCAGAAAAATTGTTCGTTGCGCTAACCAATTCATCGTGGTCAAAATTCTTAGGCCCTGTTCCATTCCTGAAATCATCACCAAAGGACAAATCAAAGACAGGATCATCTTCTTCGCTTTGTTTCTTCATTTTTTTCTTTAAAACGAAATATACCAAAGCTGGACCAACAATCAGAGCACATGCTCCAATACTAAAACCCGCTATCAATCTTAATTTCCATTTTCCACTTTTTGTTGATCTAGTAGCCGGACTATCGCTTTCAATAATGTCTGAAGTCGAGTTAAATTCCCAGGAACAGATGGTGTTTGTTTCATCCAAAATGCCTGTACTACCAGAAAACCCAATAGTAACCCATTCAGGCAAATATTTGGCTAGATCAATCGCAGTGGAAATATTTCTGATATGAGATAAATTATCAGGTCCAATGTAAGTGAACATGACGTCCAGGAATTTATGGCTCGAATCGTAGTTAATCCAAACATCTGTCTGATTCCCCTGCTTAATTCCACCATTCCAAGAGACGTTTGCAACAGACTGCATTGAATTCACATCAATACCAACATGATTGCTACCTGGATCCCAATCATTTTGAAACGTATCAAACTCCACCGCGACGAAATGGTTCTTCGTCGTGTTTAGAGCCAACCCATTGTCTCTGACAAGACCAAGCCCGCCACCATCTCTGACGGCAGGATCTAACCTTGAGCCATTAGGACTCAAGAAAAAGGCTATCCCATCAGCTTAATAATCACTGCCAAGCCAGTTAATGATAAAGGAGAAATGATTAGTGAAGTTTGTGAGGTTTCCAGAGCGTCTGTCCCAAAGATGCAATGGTTTCACATAAGTTGCATCTATCTCCTATAGTCACCTTATCCTTTTTCAAGTTCAGCTGAATGACCCTGTCAGACACTCTGGCATCTCTCTCCAGTAATATTTCAGGATCATTTCGAGCAAATGTTGTGAAGTTGAAGCTCAGTGCAGTCGCAAAGGGTTCTTTAATGGTGAAAGAAGTGAAGGTAACGACGTGGAAGAGTGCGAGAAGAAAATGAAAGGTGGGTAAAACGCAGGACTTGAGAAGAGCCATAGTTGAGGGTAACGCTGACGAGCGTGTGAAAGTGTACAAGACTGACAAACTAATATAATTAAAAAAGGGTTACTATTTGATTGTCCTGGACCAAGTCAAATGAATTTGTCCCGTTGTCTTGTCTTTCGAAACTACAGCAACGGAGCCACTACACTCGATTTCCCCGAAGCGTTGACTTCCGTGACTTGATTGAAATGTAGGAGAGCTACTTGAAAACAAGGCCTGCTAGAAAGATCCCCAGAAACTCAAGGGAAGATGCGCTGTTTCGTTCGCCTTCTACTTCACATAGCCTGCAGAACCCAAATAGTTGGACCTCTCATCTCCAAGTTCCTTCATCCTTCCACAAAGGATAAAAATATATAATGTATAATCTAGTAGAAATATAAATGTGTACAAAATTGAAAAATTATTTATTAAAGTCTTTATATTTTACTAAATTAATATATTTAGTCATATAATTTATAATTACTGACACTAATATTGATCGTTTTATTCAAGTCATAGACAAAATTGCCGACAATATAGACTTGACAGAAGATTCTGGCAATATCAGCAGTGACTTACATTCTCTCTCTTCTCCTCTTTAAAAATTCCCTCTTATCTTGTAGACACGAAAAGAAAATATATGTTTTGATTTTATAAGGTTCCACGGGAATTTAAGTTATTCACTAGTTAAAAAATCTCATATTATAAAAATTAGTGTAAACTAACCTCAAGTCAATTTAAGTGAAATCTATCTGACAATTTTTATTAGGTCATGGGGGGTGTAGAGTCCCAATTTCTAATATCTCTGCAACATTCTTCTGCTGTCTTGCATTAGCCTCTCTAGCATTAACTCTTAGCCAACAATCAATGCTTTAACCTTTTTACCAAATTTTCTTGTCTATTCTGTAGCCACAATGCCTTCTCTTTTGGAAACTGGTTTTTGATATCGTTTTCTATTAGTTCCTAATGTATCTCTTTTACAGAAATAAAAACATCCCAACGATGAACAGAGTGGTTGCAAGTATTGCAAAACCTGCCTCGATAATCTTATAATTTGATTGAAAATTTTGAAGCATTGTACATATGATTGTTGGCTTAACGCCATGAACTTTCTGTAAGGTAGATATAATTTTATCTATAGTATAAAATACCATTTAGTTTTCAAAAAAAAAAAAGAACTATTGTTCAAATCAGCTAAACAACTTAGTGCTATAACAGATAAGTATATATAAAATAAAGAATGTTTTTAAATAATTATATTACTAAACTATAACCAACCAATTAATTAAAATTTATATTATAAAGTTCATCAAATAGATATATATTGCAAATGACACTACGACAAAGAGAGCATTAGATATCGTGTTTGTAATAGTTTAAAAATGTGTTGCTAAAAATTAATATAATGCAACAATTTTTAAAGTGTCACCTTTACTAATATTAAAAGGCAACGATAATAATAATGTGTTGCTATATATAAGAAAAGGCAAAAGGCAACAAAATTAAAAAGATGTTGCAATAAAGTCTTATATATGCAACATCTAGACTTAGTGCTATAGTTTAGTCACCTATTTACTAAAGGGTACTTACAAATGTTATATATTTATTTATGTAGCTATTTACTAGTGTATATTTAAAATATCAAAATTTTCTACTTACTAATGAGTATTCAAAATATGTCTAAAAAAATTAAATTACCCACTAATTGTTATTTAGAAAAATTAAAACGCATAAGTCGATATTGTGGGAGAAGAGCAAGACATGGAGATGGATAGTGAAGAAGACTATAACCCTTCTTCTTTGCCTCCGTTATTGTGTGTGGTGTGGTTTCTGGCATCATTGGGTATTTGCGTTATGCAAGTTACTAAATCTCGCAACCCTGAGCTTGAGGCCTGTCTTTGCCAAACCGCCTACCCTGAATCTCTGCCAAATCAGGTGTGAACTTTATTTATTGCTTAAATGATGTTATTTTATTTAAAATGACATCATTGTATATGAAAATTTGAGTTTTGGGTTAGGTAACTCAAGTTTAAGTGTGATTTAAAATATGAATATTTTTTGTTTAAAAATCTGAACTTGACTCAAATTTTGGTTAATTCGAATCACATCAAATCCCTAGGCTAGAACCAATCTAAATTATAATCTTTTTCATAAATATTAATATTTCAAATAATATTTATCCTATATAATATTTTAGGCACAATAACAAGCTAAGACCATCTCTTCAAGCTCATTCTAATTCAGTGAAGTGAGGGATTTAGGTTCTTGTACAGAGATTTTGGTTTTGATCATCGACTTCCTCCATTCATTATGATCTCGCATCAAAGCTCACTAACCAAAATCTAGAACCACAATCTCCATACCTCATTAACTCATTTTCACCCATCTTGTTCTCACTTTTAATTCACATTAATCCTTCCCAAATCAACCTCAATGTCCCTTTTCACTACATCCCCTAGTTTCAGTAAAAAATAGTCTGTACCAAGATGAATAGACCGAGATAGACCAACTCAAGAAACCCATTTGGCCCACTCGTGTTAGCTGAATAATGAATTTTTAAACTTAGTTTTGGGCGAGAAATTCGGAGTCTTCTCTTTATACATAGTTGGAAAGTTACAAGATTGTTTCCAGTGGAATCCATTAACAACATAGATGGATAAAGAAGTGCGTTGCGATCGAGCTAAAGAGTTAAGTTCATTTTTAAAGGACCTTAAAATATAAGAGGATTGATATATTTTGAAGAGCAAAGTGTGAAGTTGCAATGCCATAAGAGTGCTCATACATGCTTTGTTTAATGTCCTCACAATTTTAATTGGGTTTAACTTTACAATACTCAGTTAAGATTGTGAAGTTCCCTGTTCATTTGGTTTAAAATTATTGACTTATATTGCATTAAGATACACTGTGATATGATTTAATTATTAACTTTCTAATTATGATCTTAGAAGGGCAAAGCTTAGATGATGCACTTATTATCTACTGGCTTGATTAAGTTCTTTCTATTTAATATTGTTGTTATAGTTTGAAATTAATGTGTAGACTTAGTCAAAACTTACAACAATTCTTTTTATTTTGTTGCCTAATCAAAAAATTATATTGCCTTATACTTATTACAGTGCCACTTTTTGTAATAATATAAATTTTGTTACGTTAATGAAAAGGCAATGATAATTGTACTTATAGCTACGCTTTTGTTTATTGCCTAAAGCACTTTTTGCCTTAGTATGAAATTATGATGAGGTCATAATCATAATATTCATATCACATTTATGTACTATTCTTATATTATTTATAGTTATTATTCCGTTGAGGGTGTAAAAAGATTAGTACATATTATGTTTCTTCTTTATAAATAAAGTAGTCGATTTCATAAATTAAAATATGGAGATTCTTAAATAAATGCGTGAGTGCTTATTAGAAAAGAAAAATACGAAACTAATTCAATATGAAAATTTCATTGAAAACATTATTTGTATATTTACAAAAGTTCTTATTATGATGATTGTATAAGTAATTCTTTAACTTAAGATCTTTGAAGTATCTCACATTGGGATTACTATGTTTTGGTATTATTTATGACCTATTTTAGTCAAAGGTAGCTCAATCGGTAGTCATTAGATATATCTTACACTATACGGAGATACTTAAATGATTAATATACGATTCATCACCCCTAAGGTAATTAAGGAGAATGTTTCCTTATTTTTAATTAGTTTTAACTTGAAAAATTCTTGGCCAATGTTAAATGACACTTTATAAATAGTTTTCAAATATTATTAAAAGAATCAATTACTAATGGTTGAGAACTAACATGATTAGACTTAAATCAAGTATATATTGATTTCATACTTTATGTATAATTAAAAAATTATATGATGAAAGGATTGAAATATCTAAAAACTTATGCAAAGAAAAGTTATTCAAACTACTTCGATATTCCTAATAGTTAAGTAGTCTACAAGTTAATGGATGTTAATCTTGATCTATGAATATAAATTACTTATTTAGAGAATTAAAGATGATTAAATAATTTTAAATCATATAATTATAAATATGATTTAAGGTTATAGTTTTTGTTCATTGTTAACATATTTAGGAACATATAAGTCATATACAGAGAACACTTAGGGAGAGAAAAATGTATTTTAATCAAGTTGATGTAACTATAAAGTTTGAGAAACTTAAGGATTAAATATGAGTTGTTTAATAAATAAAGATCAACATGAGATATTAAATCGTATTAGAATTTAATTGGCATTTAATTAGAATTAATTAAAATTAAAATTATATTTAATTAAATTATTAAAAGATTTAAACAATAACAACACAACAAACAGAAATCCCGCTGAGACGCGAGGTCTAGGGAGATCCAGTAGTACGCAGCCTTACCCCTAACTAGTAGAGAGATTGTTTCCAAATAACCCATATGAATGAATGAATATAAAAATAAATCAACAAAATAATAATAATAAAAGATTCAAACACATTATTATAAATAGGTTCAGGCTCTCAGGAAGCTAACATTTCTTGTTTACCCTCTCTACATTACTTGTAGAGTTTTCTCAACATATTTATGTGAATATTTTTAGAGACAAAACATGTGTAGGACTATATTAATTCTAATGAACCAATTTTAGAAAAGGTTTGAGGAAAATATCAAAAAAGTATTAAATTACACAATAAGCTATGAATTTACAATTCATGTTTTAATGTATTCATCCATCAATCATGTTATAAAATCTAAGTAATCTTGACTTTTATAAAATTAATAAAAAGTTTCTTGTTTATTATACTGCACCCTAATTTTACAATAGTTGTATTAGAGTCATCTCTTAATTATATTTAATTAAAATTGTTTGATTGTTATTTATTTTAAATTATGAAAGTGAAATTGCAATTATTGCAAATCCTAAGTCTTAAAATCAAATTAAATTCGAAACTTAACTGTACAAGCAAATTGGATTTGATAATTTTTTGAAAATTTTAAGTTAAAGTTACAAATCCTAACCTAAATCATATGTAATATGAATGGTTATATTTTAGAAACCCATATTCAAAAATTCTCTATAACGAGCTTATAACATCCTCATATCTTGCTTATGAATTGTGGAAATTTAAAAGCACAAAACTAACTTTTAAATCTCCTTTTCAAATCCCTACACACATGACACGACCCACCTTCTGGACCGTGTTGGCAATAGGGGATGGGTAGGCTTAATGCCACTAAAACCCGTAGTAAGCCCAACTTTTCGATATTCAACTGAAAATCTAGCATGACCTATTCGTTTGTCTGATTAATAATCCATATACCTGTTTAACAGTTTTAAATGAAGCAAGGATCTTAATTTGTAATTCTAACATACATTATCTACTTATAATCTGCCAATCTATGATCATCTCATATCACCAACTGACATCATTCTCAATAACATAGCATATCCACACATGTATCATGTACATATGATTATGACAAACCATGGAGTAGCTATAAGCATCTGTAATTAACATCATGTCAAAAAATTTACTTGTCTGTTTATCCAAGCGAGTCTCAAAAGGCTTGGATTTCTCTCTCGTACGATCTGCTAATCCCCTGAAATGATAATAGTGAGAGGTGAGTCTACAACACGACTCAGTGAGATATAAATATGCTACCATGCTTGTGAGGCTAGGTAACACAAGGCTAGCTTCATAAGAATGGTCTGTGGCATTCTAAACAACAATACACGTTATTAATAAATAAACAAGTAGTAATTTCAAATGCGGCAATCACATGAGTATCAATAATAAATCTCAATATGAATTGTTCTATTATAGAAGGGATCTGGTTTATGAATTCTTTCTTGAGTTCTGGGTTCTTTTCTGAGTTTTAGGTTCTTTTTCTGAGTTCTGGGTTCTTTCTTTGATAGAGTTCCACAGGATTTCTAATTATGAGCTTTCTCATTTCTGAGTTCTATTTCTCATTTCTCATTTCTGATTTTCTGAATTTCTTAGGAAGAGACAGAGGCATATTAATACGGCATATCTCCCCTTTTTTGATTCTAGACAAAGTTGGCCTAACCCTACCCTTAGAGGCCTGTCCTCTCTAGGTAGGACCCGGATCTGACCCGTTACTAGCAGGTTACTTATGTGCACATGTTCTGATAATATACTCCATCAGCTAGGTATCCTGTGAACTCATCAATCACGGCTAACAAGTAAAAAACATGGTTCATCAAAGAATTGCAATTAATAGGTTCAACATAACAAGGGAAACAGAAGATGCAAAGAATCTAAATATGATCTGGCCAATCTGGCATACAACATGTTAGACTCAATCACATGGATTCATACATCAAATAAGTCATACAGATTCGAGAACAATTCAACAGGCTGCAAGATAAAAAAAGGATTACTACACAAGTATAGTAGTATGATTATACTCACCTCGCCTATCTCAAGGGTTCTTATCTCTTTTCTAATCTTCTTAAACTTGAGAGGTACTAGGTACGATTTCTAGTTCTATTCCTCGTTTGCTTTCACAACCTATTGGCTAGCATGCATAAAAATTACATATACTCGCATTAGTCATTTTTACATAAATCTCATTTCTTAACATATATCATTATAAATGTGTATTTTCTTCTATAATGGTCAAAATGGTTTCAATCCAAATTTTCCCTTGAAAATGGGAGTCTTTTACTTCATTATGTCCAAATTTAGCTTACAATTACGAATACTTGATTCTTTATGTCTTGATTCGCTTAATCATAATTAAACCTATTCGGTTTAACTAATTCATCTACGTAGGTCTCATTCGTGGAGGCATAACTTTTTTTACATAGGTCAAATGTTTCTAAAAATTTCCATACCTCTAGTTAACGCATAAATTCACAATTTTCCTTTTATGACCATTTTTTAATTCGGTCAGTAAGGCTTCCAAACATCCCATTTACAGTTAGCCTTAATATTCTGTCATGAGTTGAACCCTTCCTGACTAAAATCATTATCACATATTCATTTCTTATCCAATTAAGGTAATTAAAATTTACATTTTTAATAGACTCAAATGGCTATCCCAAATACAAAGATGGTTTAAATAAAGTGTAATTTAGATTTATTGTGATTTTTCTAAGGCTGTCCTATTTCTGTTCTCTTCTGTGTCACTAAGGTCAGTAACACCCTTCACTTATTTATCCATATCTCATAGGATGCTCATCCAATTAAATTTCCCTTTATACAGAACTTAGATAACACATTTTTGAGCATTTCATAAGAATAACTCATCATCCAATTCTGGCTCTAAGGTCCCCAACAATTAACTTTCATTTCGTGTTTCAGTCTCGTTGGTATTCTGAACCAGTTTCAATTCAGGGCTTATATCTCATTTTTGGCTCACCCTAAGTTCGAAAACAAATTCAGGGATACAGTAGACACCCATATTGAAAAATTTAAAGTTTTCGGTTTCTTCAAAATCACACGTTAAACAGCTCAAGAAAATTGTATAAGAAGGACTTACGAATCTGCCTCCCTTGGCAGCTTTGAACTCCAAAACCCTAGGTTTTGGTTTAGGCCCAAATCACCATAGAAAATGAAAATTTCCTCATGTTAATCAGTCATTAGACATCAAAGAATAAGAATCCATTGTCAAAATCATGAAATCCATAAATTTAATCAAGTGGGTTTCACAATTATGGCAAAAGAAAGTGAGAAACTAAATTCCAATCGGTAGACTCAAGTGTCAGGATCAAAGCTTACCATTTTGTATTGACTAATCGGCTTGATTCTCCTTCACTTTCTTGTCACAAAGATTGAAAAGTTTGAGAGAGGAGCTTTCATGGTTCAGACAAGTGAGGGAGGAGGAAGATAAGAGTTTTGTCTTATTTGCATTTAGCTTCCTTTATAAGCCACTCTTTTCATTATTTACAAAAATGCCCCTCTTGTATTGGTTCTTTAAAATCCACTCGTACAATTTCCTGTGACGACCAAAAAATGTCAAAAATCATTAATTTGATGTCATCAAAAATTATAATTCACTGTCCTGGTTTTAATGACATTAGTCTCAAATACTGATTTTTTTTCTGGTGTATCAGGTTAATTAGATATCAGGTGTTACATTCTTCCCCTTATTAAAATTCGTCCACGAATTTTAGAAATTTACCTTATTGGCTAAACAACTATGGATATCTGGTTCTCATTGATTCTTCTGTTTCCCATATACATTCCTCAACTCTTTAATTCCTCCATTGATTTTTAATCATTGGAATCTCTTTATTCTGTAACTTTCTAATTTGTCTGTACACGATGGCAACTGGATTTTCTTCATAAGAAAGATTCTCTGCTATTTCCACTTCTGGGGTTTGTAATACATGAGAAGGATCTAGATTGTACTTTCTTAACATTGATATATGGAAAACTGGATGCACGTAGCTAAGATGAGGAGGCAAAGCCAACCGATATGACACATTTATGATCTTTTCAAGGATCTCGAATGGTCTAATATGTCTAGGATTTAGCTTCCCTCTCTTTCCAAATCTGACTACACCTTTCATAGGAAAGACTTTTAATAAAACTTGATCACCTGGTTCATACTGTACATCCCTCCTCTTAGAATCTGTATAACTCTTTTGCCTATTGAAGGCCATTCTTAATCTTTCTTGTATCAGAGGAACTTTTACAGATGTTTCTTGAATTAGTTTTAGTCCCTCTAACTGTTTCTCTCCTATTTCTATCCAACATAGTGTAGATCTACACTTTCTTCCATACAATGCCTCGTAAGGTGCCATCCCAATAGTGGAATGGTAGCTGTTGTTGTAAGCAAATTTTATTAAAGGCAAATGACGTTCCTAATCTCCACCGAAGTCTAAGACACACATTCTTAACATGTCTTTGAGTGTCTGGATGGTTCTATCTGATTACTCATTAGTCTATGGGTTGAATGCTATACTAAAATTTAGCTATGTACTCATGGCTTCTTGTAGTTTCTGTCAGAATCTAGAAGTGAACTGTGTTCCTCTATTAGAAATAATGGACACTGGCACTCCATGATACTTCACAATTTTGTCAACATATAACTGGGCTAACTGATCTGCACTATAGGTGGTTTTAACTGCTGTAAAGTGGGCTGACTTGGTGAGTCTATCGACTATAACCCAAATAGAATCATGCCCTTTATGCATTCTTGGCAGTCCAACCATAAAATCCATAGTAATCCGCTCCCATTTACACTCGGGTAGCAGTAGCTCTTGCAGTAGTCCAGTGGGTTTCTAATGTTCAAATTTGACTTGTTGACAAGTTAAACAGGTGGATACAAATTGGGCTGCATCTTTCTTCATACCTGACTACCAATATATACCTTTAACATCATGGTACATCTTGGTGTTTCCAGGGTGAACACTATAGGGTGTATAATGTGCCTCATGCATAATTCTTTGTCTTAGCCCATTTATGTCAGGTACACATAACTTGTTACCACATTTCAATACTCCATCCACTATACTAAACTCTGTCACCTTACCATCCTGATAGCTATTCTCAATTTGGCTAGCTCAGGATCACTGTCTTGGTCAGTTTTAATCTCATCAATTAAATTGGGTTTCACCTGGAGCTGAGCAAATAATACCTGAGAATCTGATACTTCCAAGTGCAATCCTATATTAAATAACCCATTTAAATCTTTAACTATCTCTTTCTTTTGAATAGGGATATGATAGCCACTATATTGGCTTTACCCGAGTGATACAAGATCTGATAGCCATAATCCTTCAGTAACTCAATCCACCATCTCTATCTCAGATTCAACTCTTTTTGTTGTTGAATGTATTGAAGACTCTTATGATCTATATATATTTCACTCTTTACACCATATAAATAGTGTCTCCAAATTTTTAAAGAAAATATCACGGCTGCCATTTCTAGATCATGAGTAGGATAGTTTACTTCATGCTTCCATAATTGTCTGGAAGTATAGGCAGTTACCCTCCCATTTTGCATCATTACACAGCCTAAACCAATTTTAGAGGCATCATAATATATCACATAATCACCTTCCCCTGAAGGCAATGCTAACACTAGAGCTGATATGAGACATTCCTTAAGCTTTTGGAAACTTTGCTCACAGGAATCATCCCACTCAAATCTCACTTGTTTCCGTGTTAACCTTG
Source organism: Erythroxylum longipes (assembly GCA_027563885.1). Taxonomy (NCBI): domain Eukaryota; kingdom Viridiplantae; phylum Streptophyta; class Magnoliopsida; order Malpighiales; family Erythroxylaceae; genus Erythroxylum; species Erythroxylum longipes. The sequence goes on along the minus strand of JAOQMS010055603.1, from coordinate 14,087 downwards.
TTAGTGGAGCAGCTATCTTGGAAAAATATTTTACAAATCGTTTGTAATAACTGACCATATCTAATAAACTTTATATTTCGGTAACATTAGTGGGTCTAGGCCAATTAGATACTGCTTCCACCTTCTGAGGATCTACATGAATCCCTTCTTTACTAACTATATGACCCAGGAAACCAACTCTGTCGAGCCAGAACTCACACTTTGCCAACTTGGCAGATAACTGATTATCTATAAAGATTTGTAACACCATTGCCAAGTGTTTTTCATGTTCTTCTTGGATCTTGGAATATATCAATATGCCATCAATGAAAACCATAACGAATTTATCCAAATACGGCGTGAAGATTCTATTCATCATATCCATAAAGGCCACTGGTGCATTCGTTAAACCAAAAGGAAACACTAGGAATTCATAGTGTCCGTATCTGATTCTAAAGGTAGTTTTCGGCACATCATCTTTTCGAATCCTCAATTGATGATCTAAGATCAATCTTAGAGAAATGACTTGCTCTTTATAATTGATCAAACTGATCATCAATCCAAGGAAGAGGGTACGTATTTTTAATAGTTACTTTATTCAATTACCTATAATCTATGAATAACAGCAGGGATCCATCTTTCTTCTTAACAAATAACACTAGTGTACCCCACAGTGAACTACTGGGTTTAATAAACCCCTTATCAAGAAAATCCTGCAATTGCCCCTTTAACTCTTTTAGTTCTATAGGTGCCATTATGTATGGAGTAATTGAGATAGGGTTTGTACCAGGAAGGAGTTCTATATTAAACTCTATTTCTCTTTTTGGTGGTAATCCAGGCAAATCTTCTGGAAATACATCTGAAAAATCCCTCACTATAGGGATCTGTTGTAACTTACTGATCTCCCTTCTGGTATCCCTAACATGAGCCACATACCCTTGACATCCCTTTCTTAGGAGTCTTTGGGCTTGCATAGATGATATTCTAATAACAGTAAACCCAATTCGGTCACCCTAATATAACACTTCTGTTTCTAGATCAGGCCTAAGTATAAATATTTTGGCATAACAATCCATTGTAGCATGATGATTTGATAACCATTCCATACCCAAAATAATATCAAATTCTAATACTGCCGACTCGATCACATTTGCCAGAAATTTTCTACCCTTTATTTCCACTGTACATGAGGGGTAAACATATTTCACTTCAACAGTTTCCCCTAAGGGTGTAACTATGAACAGAGGGTCTTTCATTAATTCTCTCTCTTTATTTAGCTTTCTCACCAAACTCGGAGCTATAAATGAATGAGTGGTACCTGAGTCAAATAGCACTTTAACATTCTCATTTTAGATAAGGATTATACCTATATCAACATTTTTTTATCATCATAATAAAAGAAAAATCATATCTTTGTCATAACAGAGCATAAACATTTTATGCAATTCAATTGAATATCAACAGGTTTGCATAGGATCACCTGTTATAGCTGTATTTCTTGGGGATTTACAGCAAACATTCTTCCTTGACCTCTATTTGCTAGGGCTGGTGCTGGCATCTGTCCCGTATTCTGGGTGGGAGCTTGGCCTTGAGGTTTACCTTTACTAGTTGGGCCTCTATTAACAGATCTGTCTATCTACACAGTAGTTTGTGAAACTGGGGGTGGAGCTACTTGGTTTTCTTACATTGGGCAGTCTTTAATGAAGTACCCTTGCTGTCCACACCTATAACAACCTCTGAACCCGAGTCTACAGGGTCTATGATGATTTTTCCCACAGACATTACAAGTAGTTCTAGTATGTGGCTGTGCTGGAGGTTGTTGTGTTCTATTTTTAGCTGGGTTCTGTGTACCACTAAGTGCTAACAATACAGATGCACCTGGATTTCTACCTTTGCCTTGACCCCCTCTCTGTAGTTCTTGAAGAGCAGACTACACTGTTTGTTTTATTTGTCTCATTTGAGAGCTATCTCTTTCTCTACAGCCTCAATTGCTCTAACTTTTACCTTTCTTTCTCCATTCTCTTTCTGCTCTCCCCTATTTAAACTTTTCTTCCACTTGTCGAGTCTTATCAATCAACCTCGACAAATTGGGGAAGTTAATAGCTGCAACAGCACCATACAAGGAAGGTATGAGTCCCAACTTGTATCTTTCCATTTTTGCAGCTTCAGTAGGTACTATTACTGTAGAAAATTTGCATAAGTGTAGAAATTCAGTTACATAATCATCCATGCTCATACCAAAGCTTTGTCTGAGCCTTTCAAATTGCAGGGCTCGATTATGTCTTTCATATGGAGAAATAGACTCATCACTTAATGCATGTTTAAAGAATTCCCATGTTGGAGGATTCCCACCATATAATTGATCCTCGATATTCCTCTGGAACCATTCCCAAGCATTCTTTATCAATTTAACCCCCACTAATTCTATGATTCGTGCATCAGAGCAAGTCAATCTCTGGACCATTTTCTTAATATGAGTAATAAACTCTTGGGGATCTTCATGTCTCTCACCACCAAACTCAGGCGTTTGTAATTTTAAGAAATCATTGATACTTACCCCTTTATCATCTAAAGCTCTCCTAGGTAATCCTCTAGGAATTTGCGCTAGCTGTGGTGGTGCAGGAGCAACTGCTGGTACACCCTGAGGTCTTTCTCTCTCTCTTTCTCTAAGTATTCTTACTTTTTCTCTCAATTCTAGAACCTCTCGCCTTTCTCTTAAGGCTCGATTCTATGCTTCTAAGGCTTTTATTCTTTGTTGTAAGGTTCTAACATCTTCCCCTTGAGCAGCTGGGGGTTCAGGTTCATTTTCTATATCTGATCTACTCCTAACTATGGGTATCTTTCTTCTTGTTGTTCTTGCCGTACAGATTTGACATCAATTAAAGCATTCGAAATTTCCCTCTTTCTAGGACGACCTCGTCCTCGTTGAGGAGGTGTTCTTCTTCTAAGAGGCATTTTTATTATGGAGAAAATTGAAATCATTTAGATATAATGATTTATCAAAATAACATGCTATTGACATGATGCAGATCCTATGCTCCATGGTGTCATGCTCATGCAAGAATATCATATTATATACATATTTACATATTATTCTCATTCAATATGCTTTTTCAACATTCTGTTCATCTCTATTTTACTGGGCTGTTTAGGACTGAGAAGGTATTTTGAAATATCATTGATGTGTTTGGGGTTCTTTGTATGGTTAGTAACCTATCCATTCTACTTCTCTTCCCCGCACACATCCTTATCTCTTTCTTTCTCATTCTTGGTAACTATTAAACTTTTCTCTAATACTTTTTGTGCATCATATAGATCACAAGATCCCTACTCGTATGAAACATTTGGCTCTGATACCCTCTGACATGACCCGCCTTCTGGACCGTGTTAGTATTAAGGGATGGGTAGGCTTAATGCCACCAAAACCCGTAGTAAGCCTAACTTTTCTATATTCTACTAAAAATTCGGCATGACCCATTCGTTTGTCTGATTGATAATCCATATACCTGTTTAACAGTTTTGAATTATAATCTACCAATCTATAATCATCTCGTATCATCAACTGACATCATTCTCAATAACATAACATATCCATATATGTATCATGTACATATGATTATGACAAACCATGGAGTAGCTATAAGCATCTGTAATTAACATCATGTCAAAAAATTTACTTGTCTGTTTATCCAAGCGAGTCTCAAAAGGCTTGGATTTCTCTCTCGTACGATCTGCTAATCCCCTGAAATGATAATAGTGAGAGGTGAGTCTACAACACGACTCAGTGAGATATAAATATGCTACCATGCTTGTGAGGCTAGGTAACATAAGGCTAGCTTCACAAGAATGGTCTGTGGCATTGTAAACAGCAATACATGTTATCAATAAATAAACAGGTAGTAAGTTCAAATACGGAAATCACATGAGTATCGATAATAAATCTCAATATGAATTGTTCTATTGTAAAATGAATCTGGTTTATGAATTCTTTTTTGAGTTCTGGGTTCTTTTCTAAGTTCTGGGTTCTTTTTCTGAGTTCTGGGTTCTTTCTTTGATAGAGTTCCACAGGATTTCCAATTATGAGCTTTCTCATTTTTGAGATCTATTTCTCATTTCTGAGTTCTGATTTTTTGAATTTCTTAGGAAGAGACAGAGGAATATTAATACGATGTATCTCCCCTTTTCTGACTCAAGACAAGGATGGCCTAACCCTGCCCCTGGAGGGCTGCCCTCTCCAGGTAGGACCTGGATTTGACCCATCACTGGTGGGTTACCTATGTGCACATGGTCTGATAATATACTCCATCAGCTGGGTATCCTGTGAACTCATCAATCATGGCTAACAAGAAAAAAACATGGTTCATCAAATAATTACATAACAATGGAAAAAGAAGATACGAATAATCTGAATATCATGCGGCCAATCTGGCATACAACATGCTAGACTCAATCACATGGAGTCATATATCAAATAAGTCATACAGATTCCAGGCCGCACGATAAAAAAAAAGGATTACTACACAAGTATAGTAGCATGATTATACTCACCTCGACTATCTCAGGGGTTCTTATCTCTTTTCTAGTCTTCTTGAACTTGAGGGGTACTACGATTTCTAGTTCTATTCCTCGTCTTCTTTCACAAGCTATTTGTAGCATGCATAAAAATTAAATATACCCGCATTAGTCATTTTTACATAAATCTCATTTCTTAACATATATCATTATAAATGTATATTTTCTTTTATAATGGTCAAAATGGTTTCAAACCAAAATTTCCATTGAAAATGGGAGTCTTGGACTTCATTATGTCCAAATTTAAATCACAATTCTGAATACTTGATCCTTTATGTCTTGATTAACTTAATCATACTTGAACCTATTCGGTTTAACTGATTTATGTGCGCAGGTCTCATTCGCAGAGGTATAACTTTTTCTACATAGGTCCAATGTTCTTCAAAATTTCCATACCTATAGTTAACACATAAATTCACAATTTTCCTTTTATGACCATTTTCTAATTCGGTCATTAAGGCTTCCAACTATCCCATTTACAGTTAGCCTTAATATTCTGTCATGAGTTGGACCCTTCCTGACTAAAATCATTATCACATATTCATTTCTTATCCAATTGAGGTGATTAAAATTTCCATTTTTAATAGACTCAAATGGCTATCACAATCCGAAGACGGATTAAATAAAGTGTAATTTGGATTTATTGTGATTTTTCTAAGGCTGTCCTGTTTCTGTTCTCTTCTGTGTCACTAAAGTCAGTAACACCCTTCACTTATTTAGCCATATCTCACAGGATACTCATCCAATTAAAATTCACTTTATACAGAACTTAAATAACACATTTTCTAGAATTTCATAAGAATAACTCATCATCCAATTCTGGCTCTAAGGTCCCCAATAATTAATTTTCATTTCGTGTTTCAGTCTCGCTGGTATTCTGAGCCAGTTTCAATTCAGGACTTATATCTCATTTTTGTCTCACCCTAAGTTCGAAAACAAATTCAGGGATACAGTAGACACCCATATTGAAAATTTTAAAATTTTCGGTTTCTTCAAAATCACACGTTAAACAGCTCAAGAAAATTGTATAAGAAGGACCTACGAATCTGCCTCCCTTGGTAGCTTTGAACTTCAAAACCCTAGGTTTTGGTTTAGGCACAATAGAAAATGAAAATTTCCTCTTGTTAATCAGTCATTAGACATCAAAGAATAAGAATCCATCTTCAAAATCATCAAACCCATAAATTTCATCAAGTGGGTTTCATAGTTATGGCAAAAGAAAGTGAGAAACTAAATTCCAATCGGTAGAATCAAGTGTTAGGACCGAAGCTTTGCTATTTTGTATCGACTAATTGGCGGGATTCTCCTTTACTTTCTTGTCACAAAGCTTGAAAAATTTGAGAGAGGAGCTTCCATGGTTCAGCCAAGTGAGGGAGGAGGAAGATATGAGTTTTGTCTTATTTGCACTTAGCTTCCTTTATAAGCCACTCTTTTCATTATTTACAAAAATGCCCCTCTTGTGCTGGTTCTTTGAAATCCGCTCGTACAATTTCCTATGACGACCAAAAACCGTCAAACATCACTAATTTGATGTCATAAAAAATTATAATTCACTGTCGTAGTTTTAATGACATTACTCTCAAATACTGATTTTTTTCGATGTACCGGGTAAATTAGATATCGGGTGTTACAACACATAATGGCTATTGATTTGTATAAGAGTAACACTACGATAAGGTGGCCCTTTTGTGATTTTTTTGGCGACGAATTTGAAATTGTAGTTAAAAGTAAGCAATTGGTGACAATTTTTGAAATCTTCACCAAAGGCTAACCCTTTGGTGACGTTTTGTAAAATCATCATTAAATGGCAAGCCTTTGGCAGCGATTAAGTAATATCGTCTCCAAATGATAAGCCTTTGGCGACGTTTTTCAAAATTGCAGTAAAAGACTTATCCTTTCACGATGATTTAGTAATATTGTCACCAAAGGGTAAGCCTTGGCAACGATTTTAATAATCGTTACGAAATGCATGACCTTTCGCAACAATGCTTAAGTAACAAACAAACTCTCTTTTCTATAATTATGAATTCATTAACTTTGATTTGATCAATTTTCGATTGAACATCATGTTGATAAAAATCAAATTTAATATTATTAACAAAGATTCTAATTCTAAAAATAAATTTGGTGAACAAAATGTTAAGTCATTTCAATAATTTATGAAACTATAAACTCAAAATTAATAAATATTACATAGTTTCATACTTTTTTATTTTTTTTCTTTTAAATTATATGATTTGATAATATTGTATGGTGTTACAAAATTTTCAAACAGTTTTAACATGAAGTTTGTAATATACTGATATATGATTCTTACAGAAAAATAAATAATGATATATAGTAAGTAATACAAGATTTTAATTACAACTTTAACAATTCTTATAGGCAAAATAATAAATAAAGAGAAAAATAAAATGAATTTCAAGTCTATTCCATTGAATAGAAAAACATATAATTATTTTTCTGGATTCTAAGTGACATAAGACTCGATAAATAAGGTAAAGAAATTTCTGATATTTAGATTCCCAAGAAGGTTCTTAGCTTCTTCAAAGGCATCAATTGAAACAAACAAAGATCTTCCCCCAGCAGTTGGTTTAATGACAACCTTTTCTAACAACTTTTTGACTTTAACTAAACTAGTAGAAGATACATTAAACAATTTCTTAGATGCAGTATGGAAATTGAATTAGATGAACTGCACGTATCATGTGTTTTACCAAAGGAACAAACAATGTAGAACAATCACGTTAATTTCTTCACAGTCTTTTGACAAATTAAATCCTAAAACTAAAAAAGCTAAATCAAATGGTATAAGGAACCTAAATTCAAACACATGTATACTTGATTGAGTGACTCCATCATCATCACAATGAACAACATATTTTTATCGATAATTGTTTCATCGAGACATTTCCACCGCCTTCATTTTCATGTACGCTCTCTTGAAGACTCAAGCAAGCTTTACACAACACATAGTATATATAATCACACATTCATCTAATAGCTTCTTGATAGAAAATGAGACACAAATAATAAAGAAAGCGATCTAATTCAGATGATAATAGCAACTCTGAAGAAGAAGAACGACCATTGAAGGCAAGAAGTAATTAAACTCAAGTTAGTAGATTTGTTATGCATCGATTTGTTCTTTAGCAAGGAGAATTCTAGCAAATACCACCTTACTAAGCTTATTTCCACCATCATAAACTATCTACCACCTCGACATTTTGCGATGAATTTATGTTAACAGTTTTATTTCTAAAAAGGTAATAGAATCAAAAATAGTTCATAGATATAATCATCGGAACTTAATTTTTTAGTTAGCCGAAAATCTCCTACGCAAACACATTCTAAGTTTGCCACTCACCTTTAAAGATAAATAAAACCCAAAGCACATGTCATTGTTTAATTAGTGATCTGACATCTTTAAGAGTGAAGACTTCTTATTTGAATGTTCTTTTCACATTTGACACAGTGATAAGATTATTAATAAACATCAATAAGTTAGTATAACCAGTTGAAGTTAAGTTTATAACTTATTCACGTAAGAAAAGAAAGTTTCTACTACATATCATAATTAGTTTTTGTTTATACATTGTCTATTTTAAACATAAGTCACAACTTACATAAATATACTACCAAATTATACAACATATACCATATAACTTTTTAAGTCTTCTACATCAAATCTAGCACAAAGATGCTTATCAATCAAGGTAAAATTCACTACTTATCTTTGTAGTTGTGATTAATCTATGCATTAATTTTGAACATGGGTATAAATATAATACATTAGTTTTGACCAAAAGCATTAGCAAGAGAGAAAATCTAAAATATAAATTATAAAAAATAGATATGTAAATAAGAAGAAAAACTGAGGAAATGACTATGGAGATCTTAGATAATCATTCATGCATACAAATATCCCACTTCCCCACAAATTTATTCCAACATTCTAGCAATGATAATTTTGTGGTCTATTAACTAAGACAACTTGATGAAAACTAAATGAAAAATAGAAAAAACACTAATTAATCTCATATATGATTCCTTTCATTAGAAGCATATCCAAATGCCATCAAGTGATATAATCATTGCGACATTTCTTAATTGTTATTGTCAACAAATTTTAAAAAGAAGAAAAACAATGATTTCATTGCTTTTAAATTTCAAAAGGAAAAAAAACAAGAAAATTGAAAAAATAGTATACAGATGTTTACTATGGTCTAAAGAGCATAGGCTCCCCCTTCATTTCACTGCTTTGAAAAATTAATGAAAACCTTCCCTACTTATAGAGACTAGCAAGGTTTGCACTTGCCTAGATGAAATCCAACACACTATGTATAGGTATTACAGAAATGAATTCCTTAGAAAACAAAAACTTTGGTTTGGAGAAAAAGATGAAGGAAAAAATTAGTGAATAAGATGAAGATGTACACCAGAGATGAATACGGACACCGAAGAGGAAGACAAAGCTGGGAATTCAAACATTGAAATGAAAGAGATTTAATCACAGCTATGAAGAGGAAGAAAAGACAAAAACGACGATTTCTGTCCTGTCTTTAGGTAATTAGGTTTTCAATGTAATAAAACAACATGGTTTTGGGTTCACCTTTAATGATGAATGTAAAAATCGCCATAAAAAGGTCAAACTTTTTTGATGATTTTTAAGGTTTTAAATGTAATAAAACGACGTAGTTTTGGCTTCATCTTTAATGATGAATATAAAAATCGTCATGAAAAGGTCAAACTTTTATAATGATTTTTAAAAATTGTCATCAAAAGAGGAAACACTTTTATGATGATGTGGATATAACGTCGTAAAAGGCTACACCTTTGGTGACACTTCTTCAAATTTGTCGCAAAGGGTTACCCTTTTATGATGCCTTTCCAGAAGCATCGTCAATTTTTAATCTCTAACGGTGATTTCTACCGATGATTTCATAATTCATCAGCAAACCCTTTTTCTATATATTATAGAAATTATATATAATATACAAATTCTATATAAAAGTATATAATTTATATAGAATAAATAAAAAATTATGATTAAATAGAATCATATGATAACTAAGATATGAGAAATATTATCTATTATCTATACATTCATATATCATTGTATTAATTACCATATATATATAATTATATTAATTAGAATATAATTAAAAATAATTACAATATAGTAAAAAATGGAAATCAATATTAAATATTAAATTTTAGTAACTTATTTATAAAAATCAAAGTTAATATTATTGACAATGATTCTAAGTCTCGAAATAATTTAGCTAAAAACAATGTCATTTCAATATTTTATAAAACTATAAACATAAAATTAATTAATATTACATAGAATTATAATTATAATTTTTCTCTTTTAAAATATATATTTGATAATTTTATATAATTTTTAAATCATATAAAATTTGTTAAATATATAAATATATATATGATAACATTTGGCGATGATTTTTAAAAATCATTGCCAAAGCCATAGAATTTAGTGACGCTTTAGTGAAAACATCACCAAATGGTTAGCCTATTGTGATGCTTTTAGGAAATCTTCATAAAAGGGTTAGCCATTTGTGACGATTTTCATAAATCGTCACTAAAGGCCAACCAATTTGTGACGTTTCCCTAGAGTCATCACCAAAGGTCAACATTGGAAACATTTTCTTAAAATCATTACCAAATGTTCCCATAGTTCTTCAAAATTTAACAAAAATGATGTTGTTTGTCCCACTACAAATGATGTCTTTCGTCTTATCTAAAAACCAACGACAAGGCTTTTTCTTTCGCTATCAAAATTTTTTTCTTCCTCTCCCAATCGTATTTCAAAAGGTAGATTCACACATCATCCATGTTTTCCCATCTTCTTTAGTCTTATCTAATTGTCCATCCATCCAGGTAATTTGTCCTTCTCTCCTTTCCTTTCCTTCTCTTTAGTTCTGTCTGTAAGCTTCAATTTGTAGTTTTGTTTGTAAGCTTCCTTCCTTGACAATGGATGCACTGCTCTCAGATTAAAGGTAGAGGTTTCTACCTATTTGAAACATCTTGAGCATCAATCTTTCCAGATTGTGTACATGTATGAGTCGAGGCTAATTTTTTACTATTAGAAATGTCGTTAAACACCCCATTCTGGTTTAAAATTCATAAATAATAGTCCTCCCATTTCTTATTCAGATTATAGGTTGGCAAAAGATGCATAAACTCCATGGGCACCTACCACATCTTTTGTTCTTTATCAACTCATTAACCTTAGTGCTTAAGGGGAAGATGTTTCTTAAGCTAGGGAATAGGCCTGTATGGTAGATAGGTCATTTGTTATGGTAGATAGGTCATTTGTTAGACCAATTATCAAAGAATAAAAAGATTTTCCTCCCATCCCCAACTATGCATTTTACATATTTCTTTGCAAATTTGATCTCATCTTTAGTAGTTCTGCCATAATAATTGACCTCTTATAAACTATTACTCTAAAGGAATTTGGAGTTTATCCATTTCAACCATAAGGCATTTTTCCACCATTATCCACAATAATTTCTTTTCCATTATCACTTCATTATACAAGTTTATGGGTATATATATGATAAATGATTTTTATATACATATAATTGAATATGATGAGGAAAAAAGTTTAGGAATATTTTGGATTGCTGCGAGAACTCATATAATAGATGTTGAATTTGATTATATGAGTTGATGTTTGATATGACTTGCTAATTCAATAAATATCAAATGTGATTTTGCCCATTTGGGTGTAAATCATAACTGTTTATCTATTTCGCTTTGTTATGCATTATTAGTATGCGAAAAAAATTTATATGGAGTTGCTTGTTTTAGTATGGAAATGCTTAAATGGATTTTAACATGAGGATAAGAAACGTTATAGGCCTCTTTTTTCTTGTGCAAAAAATGGATAGCACAAATGATCCATTTTAATAAGTTTTTGTAATTAGTTCGTATGATTAGGTTAAATTACTTTATTTTTTCTTAATTGACTGGACTATTTATGTTTTCCTTGATGTCCATGTGTTCTTTCTATAAAAACATTGATTATGTTTTGCCAAGGTTGATTATTTAGTAGTTATTCCCTTATCTATGATTTATTAGTTGTTTCCGTAATCTCCCGATCTCTTAGTGCTTTTATTGACTATTTTTTATCACCTATAATGTTCTTTACAATCCTCAACATCATTTTCAATTTGTTTATGATAGTATATGCCCTTATTTAGCAGTTGTAAACATCCTCTTTGGTCTTTTTTCAATAGTGTTTTCAAAGGCATACTCAATTACTTTATACAGGGATGTATTAAATTACAATAAATTCTTCTTTACATTATATCTCCTATTTTCTTCATGCTATTTTACTCATTGCTTGATTTTTTAATTTCATAAACAAATGGAGGAGAACTTGCTCTATTTTTACCTTTTATATGATGTCATTCTACATTTATATATTGAGGTTTAAATATTTATTTCCCCTTACTTACAGTTGTTCAAAGTTAAAAGGTCTATTCTTTTGCATAAAAATCCATAAAGGTTTATTATATCTTATACCATTTACAAAGGGTGTAGTCACTACTATAGAAACTAATCAAAGAAATTAGGCAAATCACATATAGATTTGCTTTAGGAAATACTTCCTCTGAGAATAGAGATAACGGTAGAGTTATTCTCAAGCAACAGTTCCTTTGACAATAGAGATAAAAGTGGAATTATTCTTAGAAAACACTTCCTTTGAGAATAGAGATAAAAGTAGGGTGACTGAAACTTGTGCTTCTATAGATATTACTAATAGGGAGTTGCTTGTTTTGGAATGGAAATCCTTCAATGAATTCCTATACATGTTATCATTATTTAAGAAATCTTCTTGTTAGGATATTATTTACAAAAGGATATTGATGTTGTAACATTATTTTTGTGTTCATACCTTACATTAAACTATATAAACTTTTGCTTGAGTTAAGAGTAACTTTACATAATAAATTGAAAAAGCTTTTGTCATCCTTGCATTTTGTAATTTTCTACATTCATTAACAATCACTTGTTATAACCTATAACTTAAGATGTTGAACAAAATAGATGGATTGTTTTTAATTAATTCGTTATACTTATTTTTAATTGATTCTTTATTAAGAATTATTTGACATTCTTGTTAGGAATGATGATATTAATACTTTGTTTACAAATGCAACCCAACAAGAGGTGTTAAAGCTTATAATAACGAAAGAAAAAATTGAATCAGATCTTATAGTTATTGCTTCAGAATTATGAGGTATGTTTAAAAGTTAGTACTTGTACATATTGCTTTTAATATAGGTTCATGCTTCTTATTCTCAACATACTTAATTTCATTGTTTGGTTGAATTAAAACTCGGTACATCAACTTGTTTTGATTTTATCATTATGTTATTTAGAACTTAAATTGCAGTTAGTATTTTATTCATTTACATCTAAATGTATAACTATATGGATGAAACTTGGACGTCTCATCTGAAATACTCCACTCAATACTTAGAAGGAGTGAAGAGTTTCATGCAATTTGTAAAAGATCAAATCAGTTTAGAATGTGAAATTTGTTGTCCATGTATAGATTTCTTAAATGTCAATAATCACTTGCTAATTTGAGGCATAGATAAATTTTATACTTCATGGATTTATCATGGAGAACGTTCTGAAGCAAATAATGCTATAAATGTTGATACAGGTAATGATGTTAGTAATAATAGTGATGTAGATGATTGTGATATTAATGACGATGCTGATGATGGGATTAGAGAGACGTTAGAGGATTTGGAGAATTATATAGAGACTATAAATAATAGTGGTTTGCCTAATATAATTGGTAGTATTACAATGATAATTTTGGGAAGTTATTCAAATTTTCTCAAGAAGAATTATAGCCAGGGTGCTCAAAATTCTCACTACTATCTTTTGCTGTAAAGTTGTTTCACTTGAAGGTATATAATAAATGGAGTAACAAGTCTTTTGACATGTTAATTGACTTACTCATTAATGCATCACTTATTGGAAAAAAATTGCCCAAATCTTACCATGAAGTAAAGAAATTATTAAAGGACCTTGAATTAGGATATATATCAATGCATGCTTGTAAATATGAGTGTGCTATATTTTGGAAGGATAGTAAAGATCATAAAGAATGCCCTATTTTTGATACATCAAGGTGGTAAGTGGATGATGGGAAAGGGAAAAAGAAACAACATAAAATCTTGATATCCTTCTTTATTAAACCATGACTACAAAGGCTTTTTATGTCAACAAAAACAACCATAGATATGAGGTGGCATAAAGAGAAATACATAGATGATAACATTATGTGTCATCAAGTAAAATCAAAGGCATGGAAAGACTTTGATGGAAAATTTCAATGGTTTGCAGAAGATTGTCGTAATGTCTGACTTGGTTATATATAATGGATTTATTTCCATAGTGAATTGTTGTTATTTGTTCAAAAAGGCCTATTGTTCATCTAATAGGAATTTACATAGCTAATCAACTAGGTTAAATTCGTAATT
>JAOQMS010055590.1:0-27523 GCA_027563885.1 Erythroxylum longipes | reverse complement strand
TTTCCTAATTTCTCGATTGATCGCCCGTGTACCCGTTTCTATGGTTCAACCCGTTATATGGAAACGGGATGTTACAAAGCATTTTCATATCATTAATCGATTCGTGTAAATGATTAAATGTATCATTAACTAAACACATATCAGCTGAGATTGAACTAAAGGACTAGGTTCCAACGAACTCATCACTTTCATCATTTTTGCATGTTTTCATTAATTTGTTTTCGTTAGCTTAGTTTCATTTTATTTTTCTATTAGAAAACCAAACCAAAACCCCCTTTAAACTTAACCAACAATTATTTTCATTTCAAAAGCTTTACATATACACTCTGTGGGATCGACTTATACTCACCACTGCTATAGTTGTAGGTCAAATCTATTTTAAGTAGTGTTATGGTGCACTATGTCACTCCTCCCATCACTTTAGTTCCTGCTTTTACCTCAGAACCTCTTATAGCTTCAAAATCCCTACAACTATAACTTCCCCTATTAATCACACATAGGTTTAGGTTTACGGAAACCACAATCTTGAAGCCAAATTATCATTTTTCCCTCCTAATGCCACATTAGATCACCCCATCTCCATTCTTTAGGAAGAAGTTATAAAATGGAAATCCACCATTGTTGGATTCTTTTATGACAAGAGAGTGCCTTTTCCGATTATGAATACATAGGTTATCAATAACTGGAAGCAATTTGGTCTCTTTGATATAATTTTAATCAATGATGGTACATTTTTCTTCAAATTTAACTCCCCCTAAATTTATGTCAAAGTAGGACCTTGGTATGTTACTAAATAACCATTTCTAATTAAACCTTGGAGTCTAGGAGTGAAACTTAAGGAAATCAGGCTAACTAACATACACTTATAGATTTTCATTCATGATATTCATCTAAAATCCTAGATAAAAGAAGGTCTGATTTACCTAGCAAACTCTATTAGTAAACCTCTATGCCTTGACTAAGCAACAATTGAAACTAGAAGAATAAACTTTTCTAGGATTTTTGTTGCTATTAATGCATTAACAAACCTATATGAGGAAGTCTTAATTATGAAATTTAATGATAAATTGGAACTGGTAGAAGATAAGGTTAAAAGGACTTTTTTTTGGAAGCCTTCTAACATGAAGCCCAAAGATAACTGGTATTCTATAGTTAGAGGAAGAAATACCTCATCTTATACCCCAAAACTCCAATTTAATCCCTCTAAAAGCAAATCCAACTTCATAAAATGTTGATGCTTCTTATTTAATTTAAAAACCTGAGATCTCACCATTGAGATGCAATCATGGTGATGATATGGAAAACATAATCATTACTCCACCATTGAACCTCACTTTTTGTAAATATTTAAGTTACAACCGCCATAAAGAAGATCAAGATTGATATCTTACTACTATAACTTCTACTTCAAAATTGATCCTCACTTATAGTATAGATAACTCCTCCAACAAAGAAAACAATAATCATGTTAGCAAACCTACAACTTTTGAAGAGAAATTCCAAGATCCTTCCAAAAGGAAATTAGGTAGAAAGAAGGGTTAATCTTCTTGTACTCTAGAAGCATGATAATATGCACATAGAATATAAGGGGTTTGAATGCCCCCTTTAAGAAACTAACAGTAAAAACCTTTATTATTGAAAGTAAACTCATTTTGGTGGGTTTGTTAGTATTTCAGGGTAAACGGCGAAGAACAGAGAAGTTTTGAAGATTTTCGAGCCAAAAACACGGCCTACAATTATGGCACAACAGGTCATGACCGTGACAAAAAGAGGCAAGCTAAAAGGACCATAGCCATGATCGTGACAGAGAGCTATATATTAGGCCATGATCGTCCACTTTGGGCCACAATCGTGCACTTTGGGACACGATCGTGACAGAAAGGTTTAGGTGCTAGCCACGATCATGGCCCTGCATCAGGTTGATACAGAAACTCAGGTTTTACATTTTTTTTGAACCGTTTCGACCTCAAATTAAATATAGGGCTTCCAAGATATAAAAGGAACATTACAAGATAGAAAAAGGAGTCTTTAGAGAGTAGAGAGATTCATACAAGAGAGCTTTGATTCAGCCAATTCTGAGAGAAAACCTAGAGATAAATTAAGAGATTGAGGAAGGAGACGAAGGAAGAGAGACACGAAGACGAGCTAGACGTCACATATTTTTCGGAATAGGTGGTTTCTCGTTGTCACCGCCTCTTTGACTCTATTTTCGACATATTTCCATTTATTTCAGTTTTATTCATGTATAGGATTAAAATAGGTTTTGAGAATCGTTTATGTTGAATGTTGAATTTATGTTTATACTCGCCTTTGGATCTTGATTTTTGAGATTAATAAAAATTGATTGATTGTTTTTTTATTGATTTAATTATGATTTCAATTATGCTCTTAATAACTTGGCAATAAACTAAGAGGGTGAGCCATGTAAAAATAAGCAATTTGGGTTAACGAGAGTTAGGTGAATTGATAGGTTAAGAATTGAATCAAACTGGTAGAATTGTGTAATGAGAGAATGATCATAGGTTCCCGATAGGTTAATAGACAACTTGGAACTAATTTAGGTTTTGAGCCAATTGCGAATCGAGAGATTGCAATTCCATAATTTAAATTAGGGATTATCAATTTGGGTTAACAATTATAACTCGAAAGAGAGTAATTCACCCTCGGACCGTCTAGGCCCATTAAGTCAATGATTGCACAATTGGTTAGGTTTCCATGAATTTTGAATCAAAATCCCCTTTCTCTCACTTGGTGATTTCTAGGTTAATTTCGGATTAGGTTGTGTGATTGCTATTTAGTTTACACTTTAGCACTTTAATTTCTCATAATTGATTGTTGATTGATTTAATTTCTTCATTAGTTATTTGTTTAGAATTATTATAGTTTAGGACAACCTTAGATTTTAGGACTAGATTAGGCTTCCTTGTGGGATCAACACCTTAGGTACTATATGAACGACCCATATGCTTACAGAATTTACCATGGTTATCAATAGTAAAATTTAGTGCGTGTAACATTGCGACCAAGTTTTTGGCGTCGTTGCTGGGGAGGTGTTGATGGATTGTAAAACCTATCTACTTGTTTTACGCTCAAAAACTGCAAGTGAATGGGCTATGACTTATAGTTAGAAAGAGCATATATCGATTCTATAGGAATTGATGCCCAGACACCACTTAATTTAGAAAAGAATTTGTTTAAGAAATAAAATTGTTTAATGCAATTAATCTAGAAAATTAAATTAAAATTAAAAAGACTAATGTAAGACAATGGACAATACCGTAATTGCAGAAAGTTTGAATTTAAGGATCGAAATGCTAGAGATTAATTTTTCCCTATTCTGTCTCCCTAATGTTTTATTGATTGAATTATGTCTCATCCTAGATTTCCAAATGTACTTATTACCCTCTCTCAAGGTGTAACTATTTGTCCCTAATTGAATGTACAGGAATCAATTGAACGATCTCTCAACCTACCCAATGACTCTACCGATTCAACTAGTTATTATACTATCCTATGGATGATCAATTGACTAATTGAGATCTCTCTTTTAATTATTCCATTGACATAATAATTGCTAGTACATAGGTCGCCAACTCTCGTTATCCAATCCTACATGATTTTCATCTCACTCACTCTCTTGATTTGTTGCAAGATGACAATTAAGAACAACAATTATCAAAGACACTTCATTCAAATAATCCCTAACATGAAATTAGCCTAAAATGGTCTCTATAACACTATCAACATTCAAATATTCCATCTTTACAAAGAAAGGAAGAGATTAAAATGATAGAAAGTGAATAAAAAAAACTCCTTCTCTTCTTTGCCAAAATCTGGAATTTTGGTGTTGATTTGCTATTTTGCTAATCTTGATGATAATCCTTATTTTCAATCCTTCCTTGATGCTCCAAACATGTGTTCTTCACCCAAGGATGGTCTTTCTACAGGTAGCTGTCGTCTCCCTTGAAGATGGAGGCTTAATTCCCTTTATATAGTCCAAAAAAATTACGTTTAATGAAGCCTCTGATTTCAATTCCCATGTTTGAGGGAATCTGCATGATTCCCACGAGCATAGGAATTACAGGCAGAAACTTTTTGTCTTGATTTCCCACGTCTGTGGGAATTGGTCTCAGGTGTGATCCTCTTGTCTTCTCTTCTATGCTCTCTTGTTCATCCTCCAACTTGCTTCCTCTCCTTTCCTACACAAAAATAAACAATTCTTACCCTTAATTAGCATCCAACACACAAGAACACAATGGAAACCAAACTTAGTGAAAACATATAAAATGAATCCTAAACTAGAACAATAAAGAACAATTATGCTAGAAAACACATGCCAATTACAATTATGCTAGAAAACACATGCCAATTACCTATAAAAACATATTCTAAAGCAAACCTATCAGGAGGCGGTTAGTTTAGTTCTTTAGTCTAAGGCTTTCACTTTTGTTTGTTTTAAAAAAAATTGGAAAGAGTTTGGAGCATAAAGTAGAGATACATCATGACATCTTAGAGTGAGAATTAGACATACAAAATGTAAGTACTAAGAAGAAGTAAAAAGAACGATCATGGAGGGTGTATATTATAGGGAGCAAGGGACTCTTGCAGAATTCGATGCTCCAATTTGGTTGGGGAAATTATTATCCTTATATGAACTTGTACACTTTGGGGTGGCAGAACCAACACGAATTCTATTGGTCCAACAATGTAGGGAATCATTTTGGACATCAGGGCCTAGTTGAATTTCAATATGATGAATCCAGTTCATGGGAAAGGTGGGAGCAAGATGCTCATAATTAATCCGGGCTAAGTTTTAAAGGATGAAAGTCAAGCTAATGGCCACAAATTAGCATGTTTAGTAGTTAGATTTAAATTGTTGTGTAGTTAGATTTGTTTAAATTTTTAAATAAGTTTTGAATGATTTGGAACGATTTGGATTGCTATTTCTTTTTCTCTTTTGAATCACTTATAAGATAGGGAAACACTCTTAATGTCAAGCGGATTTGGTCTTAGAACTATTGCCATCACCAACTCTATCACCATAAATGGTTTCGTGTTCTAACCCATTAAGGACAATGTGTTGTTCAAGTATGGGAGGGTTGTTTGTTTTTACTTTCAGTGTGAATTTTGCATTTTGTATGATAGTTTGTTTAGGTTACATGGTGTGAATTGTTTGAATGTGTCAATGGCTTAGATTGAGTGAATTTGTTTTTAATTTTAAACGTAGTCTAATAGGTTGTAAATGATCATTAGCTCGTGAAATAAGCGAATTAGGAGATTTTGGATAAATATACTACTTAATTAGCATTTAGTGTAAATTTAGCACCTTATAGGTTGTCACATTCATTCATAATTTGAGTTCATTCTACTTAAGTAGATTAACTAGTATTTTTTTAATGGAGATGAGTAGCTTAAACAATAAGGTAGGAAAAAATAAAATTAAAAAAACATTTTTGTTAAATAAATCACTATTCTGCTGGCCTCTGGGTTAAGAATAAAGTTAATAGCCAGTTGAAAACATGATATATGTAACACCCCACTCCTATCTGACACATGCACGTGCACCCTTTGGACACATGTGCACATGCCCGATAGAAATGATGTGTTAACCATTTCACCTTCATTATATCACATGGCATCGTAAGTAAAACCATAAATAACTCATTGTCTGAAAATCAAAATTTTCCTCATTTCATTTCTCAAACTATAATTTACACTGTAGCATTAACCATCATCCATATTTTACAATGTCAACCTAGAGAATTTACAACTCAGCCTACATCTATGCTACATACATGAGGAAAATAAACAAAAATTAAAACAAACTATTCCTTTAGTCCCAGTTGACCAACCTTTGAGCCATATCTGATCTCCACATATTGTCTTAGAATCTAGGTCATCGCTCTCGTGAACCTGAAATTGTCCACATTGCAATTTTGGTGAGTTTGGTGAGCTCAATAGATTAATCATCTTCGGTGGTTCACTCTTGTCATACAACACACAATAAATCATGTTATCATGTAATTCAAATCAACTGCATTTTTGTCAAGTAATAACATATAACATCCGATAACATTTTTCATATTTCAAAAACAAAAAAAAAATTCAAACATTTCATCATTTCAGTACAATTTTGTAGAACATACACATTGAAATTTTATCACATATTTCGTACACAAGTTCTCAAAACATTGCAGTCATTCAATTTATTTAGATCATATATGTATGCAATGTTATGAGACTCGATTCATTTATTTCATTGTTGTGACTGCGTGCCTTTTTCACTATCCCGTATCTGTTATGGATACCGGGCTCTTTCATACTGTCCCTTATCTATTGAGGATACATGGCTCTTTGTACGTATTGAGCCTTAGGCTCTAATCACAAATGTCTGAGCTTTAAGCTCTTTTTCACTGGCGACATCAGTCACAACTGCCTTTATATTTCATACATTAGAATGAAATGCATTTTTCAATTTCAAAAATCACATTTGATCAATTACATTTGCATTCATGCTTTTGTTCACAATAATCATCGGACTAAATCTGGCATGAACATTCAAATTGAGAAGCAGTAGTCAATCTCATTCATATACAAGTAGCACTTCCAATGTTTAATCATGCATCAAAACTCCTTGGACATTTCACTTCTAGAATTTAGTACAAAATTCAGTACACATTCATCAATATCAAATTAATTTCAATAATAAACAAAACAAGTCAAGGTGAGACCATCTTAGGTTACTCAAAAATTGCTCCAGAAAGCTATTGCCTTGAAGTCTTGGCAATGTCTGGATGATGGCACTCTAAATGCTCCTCTATATTATGCAAAACACATTTACACATATCACAATTTTGCATAATTGTATAAGTATTCATTTATGCACATCTATGTATATGAAATATGTACAATGCATATTCAATGACAATCTGTGGTGTTTTCCATCTTTCACATCACATGATCATTCATATTTCAAAACTCATATAACTTAATCTATACTTAGGGTTTGCACCCCAACAAAATAATTGGAATCTAATATCATAACCCTATTGATCATTTCAAAATTTTCTGAAAGCACACTTTCGGGTCAACATTTCACGATTATTCATACTAGGTAAATGGAGTAATTTGGCAACACTTCCTTCTAGAAAAATGTTGCCCATTGTCTTAAGTTTATAATGAAACAATAATCATACAATTTGATTCATTATTATATGAGTTATGCTTATAATACTACAGACTAAGTACATTTGAACTTTTGGCTACTACAGGATCATGCTTTCAAGTTGTACAGCTCATATCTCCCAATTCACATATCTAAAAATTATAAAATTTATACCAATTGAAATCCAAGAGAATAAGATACAACTTTGGTGAAGACACTTTTATCTGATTCGGCCTATATCAATATATATTATTCGATAACAATAGGATATGATTTCTATCTCGGGGTAATGTTATAACCTAAGCCAAGACTCAATTTCAAGCCAGATTTTGAAATTCTTAGAGACATAATTAAAATTCTATTTGTTTAGGAAAGTTGTAGAAATATGTATCTAGTTTAATATTAATAAGAATCAACTCATTTGGAAATCTACTGATAAAGGTATAAGTAAAATACCGAAGCATGTTCAATGAAAATATTCCAGTTCATAATATTCCAGAACACTCACCATTGCATCCTAAACTTATCGCTCAATTCTCTATCACAACATGATATAAAAACTAATCATTTACTTAATTGTTTTAACTTTAATTCCAGATCAAAAGATCAAGCCAATCGAGTACTCCAAGCAAGCAGAAACATCACACATTCAAGGTAAAATTTAGACAGATTTCAGGTAGGTTTAGTAAGGCAATTTCAAGTTGATCTTTTACTTAACTTTGTGAGGTAAAACATGGATTATTTGTGAAAAAATTAGGTATAACCATAAGAATGTTTAGGAGGGTTAAATAAGAGAGTTTCGGTGATGTGAGTGAGAGAAGAAAGAACAAGAAATGACGTTGAACCAAGTTTTCTCCTGCTGAATGTTACACCTAAGGTGTTAGGTGTCATCTAATGAAATGGCCACATGTCTAAAGGCATGTTCAACACTTATCAAGTATAGCTTCTGCCATATATTACCATTAAAGCTAGGTCACATGTCATTTAAGTACAACAGCCATTTCTCCATTAATCAATGCCATTTTTCATCAACTTACTAGTCCATTTGTCCCACAATGATCAATGCTAAATGTCACTCAATTATAGGCTTAATCATTCTAATTTTCATGTATCAATTTATCTTATCACTTGGCATTTTTCCTTGATCAAATATACATTATAATCTCTCAATTTTCCAATTATATCAATTAATTCCAAATTTACTACTTGTAATCAATCGTACTAAAATTCAAGGCTATTTTATCTATCTTGAGCTGCTTTTATGCGACTTCAGATTAGCTTCACCTTATCCACAGTATCTTGTATCAACTCAGGACCTTCTATCATTCTCAAACCTTCCTCATCCTAATGTAGAGGCGATCGATATACTCTGTTATATAATGCCTCATAAGGTGCCCTTCTGATACTACTGTCATAGTGATTGTTGTAAGCAAATTTAATCAATGCAATATACTGATCCCAAACTCCTTGAAACTCCAGTACATAAGCCCAAAGCATATCTTCAATAGTCTTGATTGTCCTCTCACTCTGCCCATCTGTCTGAGGATGAAATGCAGTACTAAATTTCAACTTTGTATCCATAGCTGACTGCAAGCTCTTCTAGAATCTTTAAGTGAATTTGGGATCCCAGTCCTATACAATGGACACTAGAACCCCATATAGTCTAACCACTTCATTCACATACTTCTGAGCCAACTGGTTTAGTGAGTTATTCTCTCTCACTGGTTAGAAATGGGCCGACTTAATTAATTGGTCCACTATAACCTATATAACATCATTTTGCCGTTGAGACTTAGGCAAACCCATAATAAAATCTATAGTGATTTGTTCCCATTTCCACTTCGGAATAGGCAACGAATGTAGCTTCCTAACTGGAACCTGATACTCCGCTTTAACCTGCTGGCATGTTATACACTTAGAAACACATTCCGCTACTTGCTTCTTCATTCCTGGCCACCAAAAATGTTGCTTCATTGTATTATACATCTTGGTCATGCTAGGATGCATAGAATAAGCGACCATATGAGCTTCCTCTAGAATTTCCTTTCTCAATTCATCCACATTAGGCACACATAATTTCTGTTTTATCGATAATGTTTCATCTTACAATTCAAATTCATAATCGGGATTCATCTTAACTTTCTCAATCAATTTCACCATTTTAGGATCTTTACTCTGAAATCTTCTAATTCGATCATGTAACATCGGTCTCAACTTTAGTGTAGCTGTCAATGCTTCATTATGCTCTAGATTCCACTCCACATTTAAAGCTCTTAACTGAATCAAATTTGGTAATCTCGATAACTGAATTTGAGCTACACTATATTCACTTTTCCCGGATGATACTCAATCATACAGTCATAATCTTTTAACAACTATCCACCTCTTCTATCTCATGTTCAACTCTTTTTGACTCAGCAAATATCTTAAACTTTTGTGATCAGTGTATATCTGAAATGTCTATCCATATAAATAATGTATCCATATCTTTATAGCAAAGACAACTGCAGTAAGTTCTAGATTATATACCGGATAGTTAACCTCGTGAGATATTAGTTGTCTCGATCCATAGGCTATCACCTTGTCATTTTGCATCAATACACATCCCAATCATTGATGCGAAGTATCACTAAATACTACATATCCACCAGTTCTTGATGGAATCGTCAACATCGGTGCTATAGTCAACCGATGTTTCAACTCCTTAATGCTCTTTTGACAATCATCATCCCATTTGAATGCTACATTTTTGCTCAGAAGTTTAGTCAGAGGGGCTAAAATCAGAGAAAACCCCTCGACAAACCTCCAGTAATATCCAGCTAATCTAGTAAAATGTCATCAATAATAAAGCAATCCAGGTAGGGCTGAAATACCTTATTCATCAATGCCATAAATACAGCGGGGGCATTAGTTAACCCAAATGTCATTACTAAAAACTTAAAATGCCCATACCTTCTCCTAAAAGCACTCTTTGATACATTAGCCTCTGCTATCTTTAGCTGATAATACCTAGACCTCAAAGCCAATTTAGTGAATACCTAAGCTTCCTGCAGTTGATCAAATAAGTCATCAATTCTAGGTAACGGGTACTTGTTCTTGACTGTAACCTCATTCAGTTGCCTATAGTCAATGCACAGTCTCAAAGTGCCATCTTTCTTCATCACAAATAGGATTGGAGCTCCCCAGGGTGAAACACTAGGTCTAATAAATCCCTTTTCAAACAATTCTTGAAACTGAGCCTTCAACTCCTTTAGTTCCATAGGTGCCATCCTATATAGGAATAGATATAGGAGTAGCACCTGGAATAAGTCAATTGTAAACTTTGTTTCCCGATCTAGAGGTAAGATAGGTAACTTTGTGGGAAACACATCTAGGAATTCCTTAACCAAAGGAATGTCCTTTATATTATGCTCAGCTCTAGTATCAATAATGTGGGCTAGATATACTGCACATCCCCCTTACATTAACCTCAAAGCACTTATGTATGAGATCAGTCTGGCTGGCATTGCTTGGCTAATACCTCTGAACACAGCTATCGGTTGATTAGGAGATTCTAAAATTATCTCCTTAGTATAACAATTCATGATGGCCCTATGAGTAGTGAGCCAATCCATGCTTAGAATAACTCTATCTCCTTTAAATGTAACATAATCAAATCTGCTCCCAACTCTGCCTGATCAATTCGAATAAAACACCTCTTGCAGACTTCTCCTATCACGATGGTACTACCTATCGGTGTATACTTCTCCTATCATGGTGGTACTACCTATCGGTGTACTGTCCTCCAATCCACATCTCAATAATTCTCTATCACAATGTAGCCTAAATGCCATATGCGGTGCGATAAACAAATGCATAGATCCAGGATCTAGGAATGCAAAAACCTCAAAAGTAAATAATAATAACACACCTGCAACGACATTTTAAGATTCTTGAGCCTCTTATCTCGTCATAGCATAAACTCTAGCTTGGGGCTGTGGTTGACAAATCTGCACCTCAGTCTTGATAAAAGGACTCCTGGAGCTCACTCTGCCCCTGCCACGGCCTCTCTGTCCAGACCCACCAGCTCGACTCTACTGAATAGTAGGTTTTGTTACCATACTTCCTCTTTTTTCATACTGTGCTCTAAAAACTACAGAACAATCCTTGATCTGATGACCAAGTGAGTCGCACCGAAGGTAGGCTCTTGTTACCCTCCAACATTCACCACTGTGCTTCTTCCCACAATGCTCATAAGTTGGCAACTGACTCAATACTACACCTCTATTATTACCAAACTGAACAGAACTACCTCTCTATCTGAACCCCGACTGTCTTGATCCAGTCAGTGATCTAAAAGCTCAGGTTTGACGCTTATTGAACCTTCTACTAGAACTGCCTTGCAATTCACTTGGCCTCTTCTATCTAGACTCTGATCTTTACTCAGACTGACTATCCCTTAACAATTGCTCTATTCGGATTGAGGTTGCTCTAAGCTCAGTGAAACTGCTCAAATTAGTAAGAGCTAGCCTTGTCCGAATCTCCATGTTCAACCATCTTCAAATCTCCTGCACTTGTCTTCCTTAGTAGAAATCAAGGTAGTAGCATATCCTATCAGCTCATTGAATTTAATCTCATATTTTGCCACAGCCATCCTAGCCTGCTTTAGATCCAGAAATTCCTTCATCTTTCTGTCCAGGTAGATCTTGGGCATATAATTCTCTTTGAAGCTTCTCAGAAAATCCTCCCATCTCAATCTACAAGGCCTGATGGTACTAACTGGAATAGTTTTCCACCATTGGTAGGCTAGGCCTTTCAATAAAGATACTACATAGTCGAACCTCTCTCTGTCCTCACTAGCCATCTCTTAGCCTCTGCAGGTTCTGCACTTCTGTAGAAGTCCATAACTCCCTGCTTTCCCAGTTTGTCAAACCTCCTTTCTCTTCTCTTGGGCATTCTTGGAGTCATTCCCTCAGGTCTAGATGCAGATGACTCTCTATTGGTTGTTTCTGATCCTAGGTCAGTTGAGTGTTCCATTTGATCACCTTCGTCGGATAACCTATAATACACAATAACTTTAATTACCATCTAAAATTTCACAACATTTCATACCTAACATTTCTACATATCCCTATGGATGCCAACCATGCTCTAATACCACCAACTGTAGCACCCCACTCCCATCTGACATATGCACGTGCACATGCCCGATAGAAATGGTGTATTAACCATTTCACCTTCATTATATCACATGGAATTGTAAGAAAAACCATAAATAACACATTGTCTGAAAACCAAAATTTTCTTCATTTCATTTCTTAAACTATAACTTACACTGTAAAATTAACCATCATCTATATTTTACAATGTCAACCTAGAGTATTTACAACTCAGTCTACATAATATGCTACATACATGAGGAAACTAAATGAAAATTAAAACAAACTATTCCTTCAGTCCCAACTGACCGACTTTTAAGCCATATCTGATCTCCATAAATTATACAAAATCGCTTCTATGTAGTCTTGGAAGCTAGGTCGTCACTCTCTCTAACCCTGAAATTGTCAACGTTGCAATTTTGGTGAGTTTACGAACTCAGCAAAGTAACCATCCTCAATGATTCACTCTTATCATACAACACACAATAAATCATGTTATCATATAATTCCAATCAACTCAATTTTTGTCAAGTAATAACACATAACATCTGATCACATTTCTCATATTTCAAAAACAAAAACGAAATTCAAACATTTCATCATTTCAGTACAATTTTGCAGAACATACACATTGACAATTTATCACATATTTCATACACAAAGTTTTAAAAACATTGCAATCATTCAATTTATTTAGATCATATATGTATGCAATGTTATGAGACTCGATTTCATTTATTTCATTGTTGTGACAGTGTACCTTTTTCACTGTCCCATATTCGTTATGGATACTGGGCTCTTTCATACTGTCCCTTATCCGTTGTGGATACAGGGCTCTTTGTACACATTGAGCCTTAGGGTCTAATCATAAATGTCTGAGCTTTAAGCTCTTTTTCACTAGCGACATCAGTGACAACTGCCTTTATATTTCATGCATTGGAATGAAATGCATTTTTCAATTTCAAACATCACATTTGATCAATTACATTTGCATTCATGCTCTTGTTTACAATAATCATCAAACTAGATCCGGCATGAACATTGAAATTGAGAACCATGTAGTCAATCTCATTTACATACAAGTAGAACTTTCAATGTTTAATAGTGCATCAAAACTCCTCAGACATTTTATGTCCGGAATTCAGTACACATTCATCAATATCAAATTCAATTCAGTAATAAACAAAACAAGTCAAGGTGAGACCATATTAGGTTACTAACAAATCACTCCAGAAATCTATTGCCTTGAAGCCCTCACATTGTCTGGATAATGTTGCTCTAAACGCTCCTCTATATCATGCAAAACACATTTACATGTATCACATTTTTGCACAATTGTATAAGTATTCATTTATGCACATCTAGGTATACGAAATATGTACAATGCATGTTCAATGACAATCTGAGGTATTTTCCATCTTTCACATCACATGATCATTCATATTTCAAAACTTGCATAACTTAATCTGTACTTAGGGCTTGTACCCCAATAAAATAATCGGAATCTAATATCATAATCCCATTGATCATTTCAGATTTTTCTGAAAACACACTTTTTGGTTAACATTTCATGATTATTCAGACCAGGTAAATGGAGTAATTTGGCAACACTTCCTTCTAGGAAAATGTTCCCGTTGTCTTAAGTTTCTAATTACACAAAGATCATACGATTGGATTCATTATTCTATGACTTATGCTAACAATACTTTAGACTGAGTGCATTTGAACTTTTGGCTAGTGTAGGATCATGCTGTCAAGTTGTACAGATCATATTTCTCAATTCACATATCCAAAAATTACAACATTTATACCAATTGAAAGATAAGAGAATAAGCTACAACTTTGGTGAAGACACTTTTGTCTTATTTGGCCTACATCAATACAGTTTATTTGATAACAATAGGAGATGATTTCTGTCTCGGATAGTGTTATAGCTTAAGCCAAGACTCAATTTCAAGCCAGATTTTGAAACTCATAAAGACAGAAATAAAATTATACTTATTCAATAAATTTTTATACATATGTCTCTAGTTTAATATGAATTAAGAATCAACTAATTTGGAAATCTATAGATAAAGATATAAGCAAAATACCGAAGCATGTTTAATAAAAATATTCCAGTTCATAATATTCCAACACACTAACCTTTTCATCCTAAAATTATCACTCAATTCTCTATCACAACATGATGTAAACACTAATAATTTAGTTACATATTTAATTCCAATTCCAACTCAAAAGATCAAACCAATACAGTACGCCAAACAAGCAGAAACATCACACATTCAAGGTAAATTTTAGATGGATTTTGTCTAGGTTTAGTAAGGTAATTTCAAGCTGATCTTTTACTTAACTTTGTGAGGCCAAAACATGGATTATTTGTGAAAAAATTATACATAACCATAGGAAAGTTCAGGGGAGTGAAAGAATAGAGTTTTGATGATGTGAGTGAGAGAAGAAAGAATAAGAAATGAGCTGAACCAAGTTTTCTCGTGCTGAATGTTAAACCTAAGGTGTTAGGTGCCATCTAATGAAATGGACACATGTCTAAAGGCATGTTCAACACTTATCAAGTATAGGTGCCGCCATATGTTATCATTAAAGCTAGGTCACATGTCATTTAAGTACAATAGCCATTTTTCCATTAATCAATGCCATTTGTCATCAACTTTCTAGTCTATTTGTCCCACAATGATCAATGCCAAATGTCACTCAATTACAGGCTTAATCATTCTAATTTTCATTTATCAATTTATCTTATCACTTGGCATTTTTCCTAGACCAAATATACATTATAATCCCTCAATTTTCCAATTATATCAATTAATTCCAAATTTACTACTTGTAATCAATCGTACTAAAATTCAAGGAATAAACTTGTTACAATTCACATAATGAACATTTTAAACTTTTCATACCCCAAAAAATGTCAATGAATGCATGTACAATTATTTCATGAATATCAACACAATTTACATATTTAAATGTGCTATATGATGCATGAAATTCACTTCTAATTTCTTATTATACTCTCATTTACACTATTCTGTGGTCCTAGCCCCTAACATGGGTTATTGGGACGTTACAATATTGCTGAGTAACCGGATCGACACACATCACAAATGTGTGCCTTCGTCTCAAAAGGCTACAATGATATTTCAAGGAAACTGTTAAATAAAAACATGATTTAGTTGAGTAACCGAATTGACATTGATTACCAATGCTTGCCTCCACGTAGAAAGACTAAGTCTATGTTTGCTAAAAGTAAATAATAATAATAAAATAATAAAAATGTCTGTGCTATTGCTTAATAAAAACCTGCCGAACTTGTAGGAAGCTCGACTTTTCATGAAAATATATTTAGGAGCAGTTACGGAGTCGAAAAGACCAAAGAATTATTAATGTGTGTGTATAATTTAAAAGGGTAAATAAATTAACACTTAGATCTCGATTAAATTGTATATTTATTTCAAAGCCCCTAGACATAGATTTTGATTGTTAATGATTAGATATAACTTGTAGGGTTGTGTTTAAGATTAAATTTATGTCATGAAGTTAAAGCGATTACCTCATTATCGCATTTTGTGTTATGTGTTGTTGTTTTGTTTGCTTGAGGACAAGCAAACGTTTAAGTGTGGGGATGTAGATAGTTGTGATTTGCATGATGTTTTAGGGTTCAATTTGTTAGGTATTTAGTGTTAATCTAAGTGTTTAGTGTGTATTTAGGTTTCAATTGTGTTAGTTTATGTGTTTAATTGTTTTTATGGGTTAGTATGAGTCTTTGAGCTTAAATGTTATATTTTTGAGGGACCTTGATGGGTTTGTTAGTTTTTCAAGGTAAACGGCAAAGAGCAGAGGAGTTTCGAGCTAAAAACATAGCCCACGATTCTGACATAACAGGTCATGATCGTGAAAGAAAGAGGTAAGATAAAAGGACCTTGGCCACGATGGTGCACTTTAGACTACGATCGTGACAGAGAGCTATGTGCCAAGCCACGATTGTGAACTTTGGGCCACGATTGTGACAAAAAGTTTTAGGCGCTGGCCACGATCATAGCCCTGCTTGCCACGAACGTGGCCTGCATCTGTCTCATACAAAAACTCAAGTATTACGTGATTTTTCGAACCGTTTTGACCCCGAATTAAACCTAGGGCTTCCAAGATATAACAGGAACATTACAAGACAGAAGGGGAGTATTTAGAGAGCCGATAGAGTTGTGTAAAAGAGCTTTGATCTAGCCAATTCTGAGAGAAAAATTAGAGAAAAATCAAAAGATTGAGGATGGAGACAAAGGAAGAGAGACACGCAGACGAGCTAGACATGACGTACTTCCCAAAACAGGTGGTGTCCTGCTGTTGCCGCCTCCCCAACTCCATTCCCAATTTATTTTCCATTTATTTCAGTTTTATTCATGTATAGGATTGAAATAGGTGGTGAGAATCTTTTATATTGAATGTTGAGTTTATGTTTATACTTACCTTTGGATCTTGATTTTTGAGATTAATAAAAATTGTTTAATTATGTTTTTGTTGATTTAATTGTGATTTCAATTATGCTCTTAATAACTTGGTAATAAACTGAAAGGGTGAGCTGGGTAAAAATAATCAATTTGGGCTAACGAGAGTTAGGTGAATTGATAGGTTAAGAATTGAATCAAACTAGCAGAATTATGTAACGAGAGATCGAGCATAGGTTCTCAGTTCGTTAATAGATAACTTAGAACTAATTTAGGTTTTGGGCCAATTGCGAAACGAGAGATAACAATTCCATTATTTAAATTAGGGATCATTAATTAGGGGAATTATAAATCGAGAGAGAGTAATTCACCATAGGACTGTCTAGACCCGTTAAGTCAGTGATTGTATAATTGGTTAGGTTTCCATTAATTTCAAATCAAAATCCCTTTTCTCTCAGTTGGTGACTTGTAGGTTAATTTCAAATTGGATTGTGTGAATGCTATTTTGTTTACACTTTGGCACTTTAATTTCTCATAATTGATTGTTGGTTGATTTAATTTCTGCATTAGTTATTTGTTTAGAATTATTGTAGTTTAAGACAACCTTAGATTTTAGGACTAGATTAGCTTTCTCATAGGATCGACATCTTAGGTACTATGTGAACGACCCGTGCACTTACGAAATTTACCAAGGTTATAAATAGTAAAACTTAGGGCGTGTAACCTTGCGACCAAATCAGTTGATTCACTTAAAGAAAAAAGTCATAAATTTAAACATCCATCTTGACATTTCCAACATCTATGCTCTCAATTATAGTTATAAAAAAAGTCCTTATGTAAGAAACTCCTTGAAATTTCTCAAGGCTTTAACACTCCGCCACTGTGCTAAGAGATTTTAACTCCACAATTAACCTTGATGAGACAGAAGGCTACGATTCCTGTAAACCTTTATGCAAGGATCTCAAAAATTATTTAAATAGCATTGAAGTAGCTGACTTACCTAGTGGGGTTTATTTCTATACCTGGAGAAACAAGCATAAGGACAATACCTTCTTAATGAGAAAATTGGATAAAGGCCTCTCTAATCTCTCATGGTTATAGCAATTTCATAATTCAAATGCTTTCTTTCCTAATCCTAGCATTTTTGACCATTCTCCTATATTCATACATTTTCATCCGATGTAACCTCATATTAGACACCTATTTCCTTTTAACAACTTCGTGATGAAAATTCCAGGTTTTAAAGAAGTTGTTAAAAGAGGACTCATCTCCTTCTTCTATGGCACTAAACAATTTAAATGCTCAAAGCAATTGAGTTGCATTCACAAGGAAATTAATTCATTCTATAAAGACATCGTCTCCTGAATACTTCAAAAAAAAGTTTAGAAAAGGCTCAAAATAACATATACCTCAACCCCATCAACTAATCCATCTAAAAAGTAGAAAAAACAAGCATCATGTAATTTCATCCAAGCTTTGGACTTTCATTACTCAATTTGGAAGTGAAGATCCATAATCAAATGGTTACATGTTGGATATATAAAACTTCTTTCTTTCATATATTAGTTTTAAAAAGAAAGGAATTTAATAATATAGTCACTATGGAATCAAATGGATCAATGCTTCATACTTAATATGAATTCATAATTAAAGCTGAAAATTATTTCACTCAACAGCTTAGACTTACTCCTTAGCTACTATTGATGGTAAAACCTAGCTACTTTTTTTACACTAAAAAAAACAGCTAGTGAACGAGTCATGACTTGTAGTTAAAAAGAGCGGATATCGATCCCACATAGATTGATGCCTAGATACCACTTAATTTAGACAAGACTTTGTTTAAGAAACAAAATTTTTTAATGCAAATAATATGAAAAATTAAAAGAATAACACAAAGAAATAGACAATACCAATGTGCAGAACAATCGGAATTCAAGAATCTAAAAACTAGATATTACTTTTTCCTTATTTTGTCTCCCTCCTATTTTATTGATTGAATTGTGTCTCGCCATAGATTTCTAAATATATTAACTACCCTTTGTCAAGGTGTAATTAATTGTCCTTAATCTAATGAAAGGTAATTAATTAGACGATCTCTCAACCTACCCAATGACTTTACCAATTCAACTAGTTATTAAACTATCTTATCGGTAATCAATTAACTAGCCGAGATCTCTCTTATAACTATTCAATTAACATGATGATTTCTAGTCTATAGGTCGCTAACTCTCATTTTACAACTCTACACAAATTTATATTACTCACTCTCTCGATTTGTTGCAAGATAACCAATAAAATCAACAATCATCAAATACAACTTCATTCAATTCAATAAAACAGAAGTTCTAGCAAAATATGTCAAAAGTAATCCCTAAAACTAAATCAACCTAACATGGTCTCCATAACATCATTAACATTCAAATAAACCATTTTACAAAGATTGGAAGAAGTGGAATTGACAGAAAATTGAATAAAAGAACTCCTTCTCTTCTTTGCCAAAATCTGGAAATTTTGGTGTTGATGTGATATTTTCCCCATTCTTGATGATGATCCTTGACTTTAATCCTTCCTCAAGGCTCCAAACACGTGTTCTTCACTCAAAGATGGTGTTTCTCCAGAAGGGTTTTTTCTACCCTGAAGATGGGGGCTTAATTATCCTTAAATAGTCTAAAATATTAAGTTTAATGAAGCTCCACATGTAGTCTCGGATTATGATTCCCACGATCGTAGGAATTGGTCACGGAACACTTCCTCTTTTCTTTTCCTCTTTGATTTGTAGCTCAATCTCCAAGTTGCTCCATCTTCTTTCCTACACAAAATAGTCAATTCTTACCCTAAATTAACATCAAACATAAAAGAACAATAATGTAAATCAAACTAAACGAAAACGTACAAAATGAATTCTAAACTACAATAATAATAAACAATTATGCAAGAAAACACATGCCAATTACATAGAAAAACATAGAATAATGCACACCTATCAAAATCCCCACACTTCAATCTTTGCTAATCTTCAAGAAAAATAAGTACAATCAATCAATTCTATCACTTCATTTTCAAAAAGATCAAAGCCTACAATCCCTCAAATTTAAACCAACTCAAATATCAAGGTAATACATATATCATGACTACTTTTTCGTTGGTGTACATTAGAAAACTCAACAATTAACACTATCACTTAAAGATAAGTAAAGATGCAAAATGAATTTTCCTCACAGCTTTCACTCATTTCTCTGAAGTTTTTAATGGTTAGTGTTTCGCTTAAACTTCCTATAGGAAACTACACTACCATAGGCTTGCTAATACACCAATTCTCCTATACAATTATTGCATGCATAAATATATCAAAAGGACTTATTTAGGGTTGTAATGTGGTAAGGGTTAAGGTGGTTAAAGAGGGAAAAAGGGTTAAGCACAAGCATTAGTAAAGTAGAAAGTAGATAAAACAGGATAACCCAATATAACTCTGAGGTATACAAATATAACTGATATTCTACACTTATTGATGCTACTCGCTTGTTCTTCTTTTTATTCTTTTCCTTTTCTTTTTTCATTTTTCTTTCTTTTTCTCTCTCTTTTTTTAAATACATGGAAGACCTATGAATCAAAATAGCACTATATACACTGTAATCCACAGGCAAAAATATAATTAACTAATCTCGATAAAATTTTCACAACGATCCCAATTAATGTATTAATTAATACTCTACTAAGCTTGTGAATAAGTAGGTTAATTAGGTTTAAAGTTTTAAAAATTTTGGGTTTTTTCAAGAAACAAAAGATTAAGGCTCAAAGGTGGTAGCAAAGGATAATAAAAAGGGTAGGTCATTTAAGCCAAAGGTTAAAACAAGAAAAAGGGCCTAAATCATCTCTATTAAGCATGCATCCAGTAGACTCAAACCGATTCAAAGTTTTGAAGGTAGTAACCTAAGGAAGTAACACTCAGCAAAGAAATAAAATGACTATAGATGGAGTTATATTGCTTAATCCTCACTTTGGCTCAAATGAAAACTCATTATGCATCTTTACACTATCTTATTATTCAAATGTCAATTTGTGACTAAGCTTATGTAACCAACTATTTTTCATCACTCTATATGGTTCACTTTCTACTCAAGTAGCCTAATTCGAGTTTAAGCATGCATTCAATCTAATTCCAACTAGTATGACAGAATTTCATGTCAATATTAATCAGAGTGATTCAAACGTCGTTCCATTGCTGACACAAAGCACATAATATGCCTAACCATGCATCCTACTTAACAAAATACACACAATGTAATTGAGAAAA
Organism: Erythroxylum longipes; assembly: GCA_027563885.1. Lineage (NCBI taxonomy): Eukaryota > Viridiplantae > Streptophyta > Magnoliopsida > Malpighiales > Erythroxylaceae > Erythroxylum > Erythroxylum longipes. The sequence goes on along the minus strand of JAOQMS010055590.1, from coordinate 6,469 downwards.
TCAATGTCACCTCCCCACACTTAAAGTTCACATTGTCCTCAATATGACAAGTCAACTACCAAATAAAGGGAAATGATATCAAACTATACAAAAATGAAAGCAAACCAAACAAAATAAAATGACATGAAACCCAACAAAACATAAAATGAAACTAAATAAAAGAAATAACAAAATTAAAAGTAAAAGGGTAAGAAAAGCTTATTCAGATGATGGTATTGCTGGTGTTGGTGAAGGAGCTTTAAAATTATTCCTTCAATAGAAATTGAGGAACCTTTTCTTGAAACTACGCTCCTCCTTGTGGACTTGCCATATTTGGGTGCCGAGATCGTTGATTTAGGATGTCATTTGTTATTGATTGGTGGCCATCTGGTCGAGGATTTGTCACAATCGGTCCACCTTTACTAGTGCACTTGGTTCTGCTTCTACTGTGTCCTCCTCTAGCTCCAGAGCTACTGGAGATATAAAGGGTCAGTTTGCAACTGTACTGGTGCAGCTCTTGATCTTCACCACAATGCGCATCCGAGGATTTTGGAGTTGGAACTCCAAACTCTAAACTCCATTTTAGGGTTGTACCATCCTATTGTGTAAAACTCTAAAGTTACAGTAACATAAATAGGTACATCGCATATTCCACCCTTTATTTATTTGTAGCTAGTTGCTCAAGTTGTTGTCTCACTTCTATGTTCTCTAATAATTCAAAATCAAAATACCTAGGAGTGACTATTTCTCTAGCCTTAAGGCCACGGAAACACATACCTTCTTCTTCCAAGTAAATTAGGAAGGGAGAGCGGTAAGTCGCCGCTAGATCGCTCTTGCCTTCTTCGAAAACTTAACGGCAGACTTCCTCAGTTAGTTTTTGAGCTATCATCTTCCTTGGTGACATTGTGAGAGGAAAATCTACAAAAATGAGAGGAAAAAGAGTGAAATTCGACTTTTAGAGAGAGAGAGGGTGCAAAATCTTGCCCAAATCCTTGCGTGTTTTGAATAATTAATGCATAAAAGGATGAAACGATTGTAAGATTAATGAAAAGATTGAAGAAAATACCAAGAAGCTAGAGAAAAATTAAAGAGTTTTAGAGAGTAGGGGGAGAGAAATTTGTGGGTTAGAAAGAGAGAGAGTGAAATTTTGAGAGTAGGTGAAAGAAGAAAAGGGGAGGGAAACTTTAAGTTTCCCTCCGCATGGAATTCCCATGATCATGGGAATTCCCTCAATTCCCAAGATTGTGGGATTTCTCTCCAGAATGTTTCTGGAGAGCATTCCCACGATCGTGGGTGATCGCAGGTTTACATATGCTAAGTTTTATTATTTTAACCTCGATAATACCGTAAGCGCACAGGTCATTTGCATAGTACCTAATGTGTCAATCCTATGAGGAGAGGTAATCTAATCCTAAGATCTAAGGTCGAACTAAATTGCAACAATCTAAAATAAACAATAAATGTAGAAAATTAATCAATCAAACAAGCAATTAAGAGAATTAATTTTTGGAAATAATAACAAATAGCAAATCACACAGCCTAATCCAAAATCAACCTAGAAACTACCAATTGAGAGAGGGATTTTAATCCAAAATTAATGAAAATATAATCAATTATGTAATTATTAAGTTACCATGTCTAAATGTTCTTAGGTTGGATTACTCTCTCTCAAGTTATAATCTTTAAACACTAATTAATAATCCCTAATTTAAATTATGGAATTGTGATCTCTCGATTCACAACTGACCAAAAACGTAAATTAGTTCTAAAATTATCTATTAACCTATTGGGAACCTATGCTCTATATCTCGTTGCACAATTTCACTGGTTTGATTTAATTCTTATCTAACAATTTGGCTAACTCTTAGTTTGTTGCCGAATTATTAAGAATATATACAAAATCACAAAATAACTCAATTAAAACACAATGAATCAAATTTCATAAATCTCAAGAAACAAAATCCCAAAGGTGAGTTTTAAAAAAAATCGACATTCAACAACACTATTCTTAATAACTATCCCAATTTCATACGTGAATAAAATTGAAATAAAAATCGAGAATACTTTCAGAATGGACTGGTGGAGGCAGCGATTGCAGGAAACCACCCAGGAAGCACTTCTCATCAAGCTTCGTCTCCGTATCGGTCCTCCTTTGTCTCCTTCCTCAAATCACTCAATAGCTCTATAGGGGTCCTGAATTTTCTGAAGCGAAAAGTTCTCTCCAAGACTGCTCTCTCTATTGTGTAATGTTCCTTTTATATCTTTAAAGCCCTAGGTTTAAATCAGGATTGAAACGGTCCGAAAAATGACGCAAAACTTGAGTTTCTATATCAGGCCACAATCATGGCCAGTACTTAAACCTTTCTAACATGATTGTGGCCCAAAGTGCACGATGGTGGCCTGGCACATAGCTATCTATCACGATTATGGCTCGAAGTGTACGATCGTGCCCAAGGTCCTTTCAACTCGCCTCTTTCTATCATGATCGTTCCCTGTTATGCCACAATCGTGGACTATGTTTTTAGCCCGAAGCTCTTCAAAACTTCTCTGTTCTTCACCGTTTACCCTAAAACACTAACAAACCCACCAAGGTATCTCGAAAATATAACATTTAAGGTCAAAGACTCATACTAACCCATAAAAACAATTAAACACATAAATTAACACAATTAAAACCTAAATACACATTAAACACTTAAATTAAAACTAAATACCTAACAAATTGAACCCTAAAACATCATGCAAATCACAACTATCAACATCCGCACACTTAAACGTTTACTTGTCCTCAAGCAAACAAAACACCAACACACAACACCTAATGCAATAATGAGGCAATGGCTTTAACTTCATCAAATAAATTTAATCTTAAACATAATCATACAAGTTATATCTAATCATTAACAAGTAAAATCTATGTCTAGGGGCTTTAAACTAAATATAAAATTTAATCGAGATCTAAGTGTTAATTTATTTAGCCTTTTAAATTGTACACAAACATTAATAATTCTTTGGTCTTTTCGACCCTGTAACTATTCCTAAATATATTTTCGTGAAAAGCCAAGCTTACTACAAGTTCAGTAGGTTTTTATTAAGCAATAACACACATTTCTTTAGTGAACATAGACTTAGTTTTTTTACACGGAGGAAAACATTAGTAATAAATGTCGATACGGTTACTCAACCAAGTCATGTTTTTATTAAACAGCTTGGTTGAAACTACTCGCTCAAGGTTACACGTGATAAGTTTTACTAATTATAACCTTGGTAATTACCACAAGCACACGGGTCATTCGCATAGTACCTAAGGCATCGATCCCTCGAGGAAGGGAACTAGTCCTAAAATCTAATGTAGCTAAGTTAGCAATAAACCTAATTAACTACTAATGTAGAAAATAAATCAATCAATAATCAAATTTGAGAAATTAAAGTGCCACCAGAATGAGCAAAATAGCAAACCACACAAATAATCCGAAGCCAAACCTAAAAATAACCAAGTGAGAGAAAGGGGGATTCAATTCGAAATTAAAGAAAATCTACCAATTATGCAATTTTTGATTTAATAGGCCTATACGGTCTTATGGTGAATTACTCTCTCTCGAGTTATAATTCTTAACCCTAATTGATAAACCCTAATTCAAATTATAGGAATTGCGATATCTCGATTTGCAATTGGTCCAAAACCTAAATTAGTTCTGAATTTGTCTATTAACTTACCAGGAATATATCCTTGATCTTTGGTTACACGACTCTACCGGTTTTATTCAACTCTCTACCTATCGATTTACCTAAGTCTCGTTAGTTTAAATTGATGATTTTTACCAGCTCACCCTGTCATTTTATTTCCAAGTTATGAAGAATCAAAATTGAATCACAATCAAATCTAAATAAAACACCATCAAATAAATTTTATTAATCCCAAGAATAAAAAAACTCGAAGGTGAGTTTAGACAAAAAATCAACACTCAACAATAGCAATTCCAATCAATATTCAATCTCATACATCAATGAAATCGAAATAAAAATTGAAAATACTATCGGAACGTATCTCAGAGGTCGCGAATGCAGGAAACCGCCTATTTCGGGAAGTACTTTGCATCAAATGTAACTTCGTGCTTCTCTTCCTTTGTCTCCTTCCTCAATCGCTTGATTTTTCTCTAGGTTCCTCTCGGATTTTTACAGAAAATCACTATTTTTCTCGACTCTCTTCACTCCCTAAAGTCTGTCGACAACTGTCTTGTAGTGTACTATTTATTCTGTAGTAGCTCTAGGTCAAACTTGGGGTCGAAATGGTCAAAAAAATCACTCAAAAATTGAGTTTCATGTTAGGCCGATGCAAGGCACGATCGTGGCTGGTGATTTATCCTTTCTGTCAAGATCGTGGCTTGATTTGATGCTCTCTGTCATGATCATGGCCCCTGGTGCACAATCATGGCCTGGCTGCTTCTGGCTCTTCCTTCTCTGTCACGATCGTGTTCACTATGCACGATCATGGCCTATGTCTTTTAGCCCAAAACTTTTCAAATCTTCATCGTTCTTCCCCGTTTACTCTGTAACACTAACACGCACATCAAGGTACCTCAAAAATATAACAATTAAGCTAAAATATTCATACTAACCCATAAAAGACACATAAACATACAAACTAACATAATTAACACATAAAAACACACTTAACTCTTAATTTAACGCTAAATACTTACCAGAGTACACCCTAAAACATCACGTAAAATCCAACTATCACCATCCCCACACTTAAACGTTTGCTTGTCCTCAAGCAAACAAAATAACAAAACACATAAAACATAGAACACATAATGCAATAATGAGACAATGGCTGTGACTTCATGAAATGACTTTAATCTTAGACACAATCATTTGAATTATGGCAAATCATTAACAAACAAAATATATGTTTAGGGGCTTTGAACTAAATATACAACTAAATTAAGACCTAAGTGTTACTTAGTTACCCTTTTCAATTGTACACACACATTAATAAATCTTCGGTCCCTCAGACTTTGTAACTATTCCTAAGTATAATTCCATGAAAAATCAAGCTTATTACAAGTCTGGTAGGTGTTTATTTAAAACAATTTTTATTTAAATCAAGACTTAATCTTTTACTCGAACGCAAACATTTGTGATGAATGTTGATCTGCCTACTCAACTAAGTCATTTATTAAACAGCTTGGTTGAAACGTCATTTTAGCCTTTTTATACAAGGGCACACATTTGTGATTCGTGTAGATTTGGTTACTCAGCTACATCATGTTTTCAACTGGCTACTAGCTCTATTCATAACCCGAAGGTCAGCGAAATAATGATTTATTAAACTAATTTTTTTTGCTATTCATTTTCATAAAAAATACTAGTTAAACTACTTAACCTAAAAGACCTCAATTTATGGATGAATTTGACAATCTAGAGAGTGCCAAATTTACAATAAATCCAAATTACGATGTATATTTATCCAAAAGGCCCCCTATTTCACTAATTTCGCAAGCTAATGATCATTCACAACTTGATACACTATGTCCCAAAATTAAATAAATTTCACTCAATCTAATCCATTGACACATTCACACACTTCACACGATGCAACGTACTACTATCATATAGTATGCAAAATTCACATACAAAAGAAAAACACGGAATCCCTCCCCACACTTGAACAACACATTGTCCTTAATGTAAGAAGGAAACACACACAACACATAGAAGAAGGGTAAAGACAAAAAATTAAGTAACAAAGAACAAATAAAATTAACAATAGAAATAATAACAATAAAACTAAAAAAATAAACGAAACAAAATTAAATTAAAGAAAAATTTGGGTTAGACTTGAATCCTATGGTAATGGAGGTGGTGATGGAGTCAGAGGTAGGAGTTGAACACCCTAAGACTTAAAATATCGATGGATCTGTAGGATATCTCAGCTCTGGTGTCGTTGTGTGCGTGCCATCTCCGCAAGTGTTCTGTTAGTCTCAGATATTGTATCCAAAAACTTCCTCCAGCCTTGCTCTTCCTCTTCTTCTTCTTCCGATTCTTCACTTGTTGACTCCTCCTGTTCAGGCTGCCCTGCACTCAAACTCGCTTGACCTTCCCTGGGCTGCATATGTGTCTTCTCGTGAATCTCTTGCAGACTCATGTTCGTGGAATGGATTGTTTATTAGTACTGTGCCCTAGGCTAATGGTCATATGTGACTTTTGTACTGACATTCTGTTTTATTTATGCATGTATATTGTTTATGTAATGTGATTTACATTCCATGAATAGTATTAGGCTACATCCGGGACGCCCGTAGGTCATTTCGGTACATATCCTATGGTAAGGAAGCACTACGTGCGATCACTACAGAACTCCACATGGCATCACATACATTTAATCATAAAACCAGTAATTGTAAATTACAAGATTTTTAAAACCAAATTCTTCCTCTTTTCATTACTCAAAAATAACAGTTTATACATCAAATGTACAGTCTGT
>JAOQMS010055581.1:0-27529 GCA_027563885.1 Erythroxylum longipes | reverse complement strand
TCTAATTCTCTAAAAATATAAAAACCCTAATAATCCTCTCCAATTCAAATTATCACTCACAAAGCCTATTTTTCAAAAATCACACTTATTCACACTTATACCGGGAAGAATGTCATGAATGCATGTACAGACATTTTTCATGTGCACATATCACTGTTCACAAATGCATGAGCATGAGATGTGTTGTCCTACTTTCACTGATTGACCTCACTTGTACCCGTTTCTAGGGTTTAACCCGTTACATGGAAACAGGATGTTACATAACGACCCTACCAACGAGGTGTTTTCCCACTGAAGGTGCCTAGCGACCTAATCGACGTGCTATTTTTCCCACCTAAGGTCTACCAATGGGTTGTCTTGCCAATCGAAGCTCCCTAACAGGCTGTTTTGTCCACCAAAGGTGTACCAACTGGTTGTTTTTCCCATCGAAGGTTCCCAACAAGTTGTTCTGTCCACCAAATGTGTATCAATAGCCTGTCTTTCTTAAGAAAGGTGTCCAACGGGCTGTTTTCCCACCAAAGGTGCTTAGCGACCCTACGAATAGGTTGTTTTGCCCAATAAAGGTATGCCAACGTACTGTTTTTCTCGCCGAAGATCCCAACGGGCTATTTTTCCCACCGATGGTGCTTAGAAACCATGCGAACATGATGTTTTTTGTATCAAAGTTGTGCCAGCGATCATGCCAATGGGTTATTTTGCCCACTGAAGGTGTGTCAACAGACTGTTTTCCCACTGAAGGTGCTTAGCACCCTACCAACGGGTTGTTTTTCCCACCAAAGATGCCTAACGGGCTGTTTTCCCACCGATGGTGCCCAGCGACCCTATCAACAGGTTGTTTTGCCCACCTAAGGTGTGCCAACGGGCTGTTTTGCCACCAAAGGTGTCCAACAGGATGTTTTTCCCATCAAAGTTTCTTAGCGATCCTGCTAATAGGCTGTTATGCCCACCAAAAGTGTGCCAACAGGGTATTTTCCCACCGAAGGTGCCTAGCGACCCAGCCAACAGGTTGTTTTTCCCACCGAAGGTGTGCCAATTGGTTGTTTTTCCTACCGAAGGTTCCTAGTAACTATACCAGCAGGTTGTTTTGCACCCCGGAGGTGCCTAATGACCTTTCCAACGGGCCTTTTTAGTCACTGAAGGTGGCCAACAGATAGTTTTTCCTAATGAAGGTGCCTAGCAGTCGTGCCAACAGGGTGTTTTGCCCTCTGAAGGTGTGCCAACAGGCTGTTTTTCCTACTGAAGGTGCCCAACAAGCTATTTTTTCCACTAAAGGTGTCTAGCAACTGTCCCAACAGGTTGTTTTTCCCACAAAGGTGTGTTAATAGGCTATTTTGCCCACTGAAGGTGCCTTACGAGCTGGTTTTCCCTCTGAATATGTCTAGCGACCTTACCAGTAGGCTGTTTTGCCCACTGAAGCTCTACCAATGGGCTGTTTTGCTAACCAAAGTTGCCCAACTGGGTATTTTCCCACTGAAGATGCCTAGTGACCCTACCGATGGGCTGTTTTGCCAATGGGAAGTTTTTCCCACCAAAGCTGCTTAACAAGCTATTTTGTCCACCAAATGTGTGTCAACAGGTTGTTTTCCAACCAATGGAGCCCAACAGGCTATTTTCCCATCAAAGGTACCTAGCAACCATACCAACAGGTTGTGCTGCCCACTGAAGGAGTGCTAACAGGTTGTTTTTGCCATTGAACGTCCTAACAGGCTATATTTCCCACCGAAGGTTCCTAGCAACTAGAGCAATGGGTTGTTTTACTTACCGAAGGTGTGCCAACAGGCTATTTTGCATACTGAAGGTGCCTAGTGACCCCTACCGATGTGTTGTTTCTACCATCCATGGTCTACTAATGGACTGTTTTGCCCACTGAAGGTGCCTAGCGGCCTTATTTTCCCACTAAAGGTGCTTAGTGACCCTATCGACGGGCTGTTTTTCCCAAAGGTGCCCAATGGGCTATTTTTCCCACCAAAGCTACCCAACAGGCTGTTTTGTCCACCAAATATGTGCCAACGGGCTATTTTCCCACCAAAGGTGCCCAATGGGTTGTTTTCTCCACTGAAAGTGCATAGCGACCTTACTAACAAGTTGTTTTACCCACTGAAGGTGTGCCGATGGGCTGTTTTTCCCACCGAAGGTCCCAACAGATTGTTTTCCCACCAAAGGTGCCTAGCAACTGTACCAATGGGATGTTTACCGACCAAAGGTATGCCAACGGGCTGTTTTGCCCATTGAAGGTGCCTAGTGACCTTAATGAAGCGTTGTTTCTCCCACCGAAGGTCTACCAATAGGCTATTTTGCCAACTGAAGGTGCCATACAGGCTATTTTGACCACTGAAGTTATGCCAATGGGTTGTTTTCCCACTAAAGGTGCCCAATGAGCTGCTTTGTACACTAAAGGTGTGCTAACTGGTTGCTTTGTCCACCAACGGGTTGTTTTGTCCATAAAAGGTGTGTCAAGCATGCCAACGGGCTATTTTGCCCACTAATGGTGCCTAGTGACCCTGCCAATCGGCTATTTTTGCCACTGATGGTGCCCAATGAGCTATTTTTGCCACCGAAGGTTCCCAGTGGTGGTGCCAACAGCCTATTTTTCCCACTGAAGGTGTGCCAACGAGAATTTTTACCCACTAAAGCCGCCCAACGAGTAGTTTTTTCCACTGAAGGTGTCTAGATACTGTGCAAATGGGTTGTTTTGCCCACGAAGGTGTGCCAACAGGCTGTTTTGCCCACTAAAGGTGCCATACGAGTAGTTTTTCCCTCCGAATGCGCCTAATGACCGTGTTAATGGGCTGTTTTGCCCACCGAAGCCACGCTAACGGGTTGTTTTACCACTAAAGGTGCCCTAGAAGCTATTTTTCCATTAAAGGTGTTTAGCAACCATGCCAACGGGTTGTTCTGCACACAAAGGTGTGTCAACGGGTTGTTTTGCCCATTAAAGGTGCCTTACGAGCTATTTTTCCCTCCGAATGTGTCTAGCGATCGTGCCAATGGGCTGTTTTGCCCATTGAAGCCATGCCAACGAGCTATTTTTCCTACCAAAGCTCCACCAATGGGCTGTTTAACTAACTGAAGGTACCCAACAGGCTATTTTCCAACAAAAGGTTCCTATAGACCCTACCGATGGGCTGCTTCTCTCACCGAAGGTCTACCGATGGGTTGTTTTGCCTGCTGAAGGTGCCTAACGACCTTTCCAATGGGCTACTTTCCTATTGAAGGTGCCTAGCAACCTGATCGACGGTTTTTTTCACACCAAAGGTCTACCAATGGGTTGTCTTGCTAATTGAAGCTCCCTAACGGGCTGTTTTGTCGACCAAAGGTGTGCTAATTGGTTGTTTTTCCCACCGAAGGTTCCCAACGAGTTATTTTGTCTACTAAATATGTACCAACAGCCTGTTTTGCTCACCAAAGGTGCCCTTTAGACAGTTTTCCCACCAAAGGTGCCTAGCGACCCTACGAACAGGTTGTTTTGCCCACTAAAGGCGTGCCAACGTGCTGTTTTTCCCACTGAAGATTCCAACGGGCTATTTTTCCCATTGATGGTGCCTAGCAACCGTGTGAACATTTTGTTTTTCCCACTGAAGTTGTGTCAGTGATGATGCCAATAGGCTGTTTTGCTTACTGAAGGTGTGCTAACGGATAGTTTTCCCATTGAAGGTGCCTAGGGACCTTAGCAATTGGTTGTTTTAACCACTGAAGGTATGCCAACAGGCTATTTTTCCTATCAAAGGTGCCTAGCGATCATGCCAATGGGCTGTTTTGCCCTCCGAACGTGTGCTAATGGGCTTTTCATCCCACTGAAGTTGCCTAGCCACCCCACCAATGAGTTATTTTCCCATTGAAGGTGCCTAGCGACCTTACCGATGTGCTGTTTCTCCCATAGAAGGTTCTTGGCGACTGTGCCAACGTGTATTTTTCCCACTGAAGGTGCCTAGTGACTGTACAAATGGGCTGTTTTGTCCACCAAAGGTGTGCCAACAAACTGTTTTCCTCACCAAAGGAGTGCCATTGGGCTATTTTCCCACCAAAGATGCCCAACGGGCTATATTTCCCATCGAAGGTGCCTAAAGATGGGGCTAATGGGTTGTTTTCCCCACCGAAGGTGTTCCCCCACTGAAGGTGCCTAGCAACCCTACCAATGGGCTGTTTTCCCACTGAAGGTGCCTAGCCACCCTATCGATGGGTTATTTTTTCCACCAAAGGTCTACCAATGGGTTGTTTTGCTAACCAAAGGTGCCCAATAGGTTTTTTTGCCCACTGAAGGTGTGCCGACAAGCTGTTTTCCCCACTAAAGGTGCCTAACGGGCTGTTTTGCCATCGAAGGTCCATAGTGACCCCGCCAGCAAGTTTTTTTTCCCATTGAAGGTGTGCCAACTAGCTATTTTTCTCACTGAAGTTCCCAACGGGCTATTTTTCCCCCTAAGGTGCCTAGCGACGATGCGAAAGGGCTATTTTACCCACCAAAGGTGTGCCAATGGGCTGTTTTACCCACTAAAGGTGCCTAGCCACCTTATTGACGGGCTGTTTTTCCCACCGAAGGTCTACCAATGAGCTATTTTGCCAGTTGAAGGTGCCTAACAAGCTGTTTTGGCCACTACAATTGCACAAAGAAGTTGTGTTTCCCACCAAAGTTGCGCAATAGGCAGTTTTGCCACCGAAGTTGCATAGCGACCCTGCCAACAGGTTTTTTGCCGACTAAAGGTGTGTCAATTGGCTGTTTTTCCCATCGAAGTTCCCAACGGGCTGTTTTTTCCACCTAAGGTGCCTAGCGACCACGCCAATAGGCTATTTTACCCACCGATGGTGTGCCAATAGGTTGTTTTACCCACAAAAGATGCCTAGCAACCATACCAACAGGTTATTTTCCCACTTAAGGTGCCTAACGATCCTACCGATAGGCTATTCTACTCACCAAAGGTATGCCAACGGGTTGTTTATCCCACCAAAGGTACCCAACGGACTATTTTTTCCATCAAAGGTTCTTAATGATTTGGCCAATGCACTGTCATGCCCACCGAAGGAGTGCCAATGGGCTATTTTGCCCACTGAAGCTACCTAGCCACCTTTCCAATGGGTTGTTTTCCCACTGAAGGTGCCTAGCAACCCTACCAAAGAGTTGTTTTTCCCATCGAAGGTACATAGCGACTGTGCCAATGTGGTGTTTTTCCCACTGACGGTGCCTAGCGACTATGCAAACGGGCTGTTTTGTCAACCAAAGCTGTGCCAATAGGCTATTTTTCCTACCAAAGGTGTCCAACATGCTGTTTTCCCACCAAAGGTGCCTAGTCACCAATAGGTTGTTTTGCCCACCAAAGATGTGTCAACGGGCTATTTTGCTAATCGAAGGTACCCAACTGGCTATTTTGCCCATTGAAGGTGCCCAACGGGCTGTTTTGCCCTCTGAATGTTCCCAGCAACTGTGCCAATGGGCTATTTTGCCCACCGAAGCATGCCAACGGGTTGTTTTTTCCACTGACGTTCTACCAATGGACTGTTTTGATAACCGAAGGTACCAAATGGGCTATTTTCCTACTAAAGGTTCCTAGTGACCCTACCGACGGGCAGTGTTACCCACCAAAGATGTGCCAACGGGCTGTTTTTCCTACCAAAGGTGTCCAACGGACTGTTTTCCCACCATAGGTGCCTAGGGACCGTGACAATAGGTTGTTTTACCCATCGAAGTTTTGCCAACGAGCTATTTTTCACACCGAGGCTCCAAACAGACTGTTTTTCCCATCGAAGGTGCCTAACAACTGTGCCAACGTGTTATTTTGCCCACCAAAGGTGCCTATTGACCTTGCAAACGGGCTGTTTTCGCCACTAATGGTGCCTAATGAGTTGTTTTCCTATCGAAGGTGCCTAGAGGTAGTGCGAACAGCCTGTTTTGCCCACTGAAGGTGTGCCAATAGGCTATTTTGCCCATTGAAGGTCCCCAATGAGCTATTTTTTCCACAGAAGGAGTCTAGCAACCGTACCAACAGGCTGTTTTGCCCACAAAGGTGTGTCAACGGGCTTTTTGCCCACTAAAGGTGCCCAACGAGCTATTTTTCCCTCCAAATGTGCCCAACGACTATGCCAATGTGCCTTTTTCCCACCGAAGCATGCCAACAGTTGTTTTTCCCACTGAAGCTCTACCAATGGGCTGTTTTGCTAACTGAAGGTACCTAACAAGCTATTTTCCCTCTGAAGGTTCCTAGTAACCATACCGACGACCTATATTTCCCACTGAAGGTCTACCAACGGGTTATTTTGCCAACCGAAGGTGCCCAATTGGCTATTTTTCCCACCGCGCCAATGGGCTCTTTTTCCCACCACGCCAATGGGTTGTTTTGCCCACCGAAGGTGTGCCAACGGGCTATTTTACACATTGAAGGTGCCTAGTGACCTTACAAATGGGCTATTTTCCTACTGAAGGTGCCTAACGACCCCTATCGATAGGCTGTTTCTCCTCTTGAAGGTTTACCAATAGGTTGTTTTGCCCACTGAAGGTGCCTAACAGCCTTACCAACAGGTTGTTTTCCCATTGAAGGTGCCTAATGATCCTATCAACGGGCTATTTTTCCTACCGAAGGTCTACCAACGGGCTATTTTGTCGATTAAAGGTGTAACCATGTGTTGTTTTTCCCACCAAAGGTGCCCAAATGGTTGTTTTGTATAACAAATGTGTACTAACAGGATGTTTTTGCCATCAAATGTGCCTAACATGATGTTTTCCCACCGAAGGTGCCTAAGGACCTTGCTAATAGGTCGTTTTTCCAACTGAAGGTGTGTCAACGGGTTGTTTTTCCCACCGAAGGTCCCAATGGGTTGTTTTTCCCATTGATGGTGCCTAGCGACCATGCCAATGGGCTGTTTTGCCCACCGTAGGTGCCTAGTGACCTTACTGAGGGGCTATTTCTCCCACCGAAGGTCTACCAACGTGTTATTTTGCCAACAAAAGCTGCCCAATGGGCTATTTTGCCCATTAAAGGTGTGCCATTGGGCTATTTTTCCCACCAATGGTGCCCAGCGGACTGTTTTGCCCACTAAAAGTGCCTAGTGACCCTACCAAAGTGTTGTTTTCCTACAGAACGTGCCTCGCGACAGTACTGCAGGGCTGTTTCTCCCGCCAAAGGTCTACCAATAGGCTGTTTTACCAACCGAAGGTGTCCAATGGGTGTTTTGCCCAATAAAAGTGGGCCAATGGGCTGTTTTTCCCACCGAAGGTGCCCAACGTGCTGTTTCGTCCACCAAAGGCGTGTTAACGGGCTGTTTTTTCCACCAAAGATGCCAACGAGCTATTTTCCCTCCAAAGGTGCCTAGCAACCCAACTAACGGGCTGTTTTACCCACTGAAGGTGTGCCAACGAGCTGTTTTTCACACAAAAGGTGCCCAACGGGTTATTTTTCCCATTAAAGGTGTGCCAAAGGGATTTTTTCCCCACTGAAGGTGCCTAGCCACCCTACCAACGAGCTATTTTCCCACTGAATGTGCCTAATGACCTTGCCGACGTGCTGTTTCTCCTACAAAAGGCACTTAGCGACTGTGCCAATGTGGTATTTTTCCCACCGAAGGTGCCTAGCCGCCATGCAAACGAGCTATTTTGTCCACCAAAGGTGTGCCAACGGGCTGTTGTCCTACTAAAGGTGCCCAACGGACTATATTTCCCATCGAAGTTGCCTAGCAATATTGCCAATAGGCTATTTTGCCCACCTAAGGCATGCCAACGGGATGTTTCACCCACTGAAGGTGCCTAGTGACCCTGCCAACTGGCTGTTATACCACTGAAGGTGCCTTGCCACCCTATCAACAGGTTGTTTTTCCCACCCAAGGTCTACCAATGGGCTATTTTGCCAATTGAAGGTGCCCAACGAGTTGTTTTGCCCACTGAAGTTGTACCAATAGACTGTTTTTCCCACCAAAGGTGCCCAACGGGCTATTTTGGCCACCAAAGGTGTGCCAATGGGCTGATTTCCCCCAAAAGGTGCCCAACGGGCTATTTTCCCATTAAAGGTGCATAGCGACCCTGCCAACAGGTTGGTTTACCCACTGAAGGTGTGCCAACTGGCTGTTTTCCCACCAAAGTTCCCAAGGGGCTGTTTTACCCACTGAATGTGTGGCAACGAGCTGTTTTGCCCATTGAAGGTGCCTAATAGGTTGTTTTTCCCACCAAAGGTGTCTAACACTTGTACCAATGGGCTGTTTTGCCCACCGAATGTGTGTTAACTAGCTATTTTACCTACCGAAGGTGTGTTATGGTTATTTTTCCTTCCGGATGTACCTAGTGATCAGGCCAACAGGATGTTTTCCCCATCAAAGGTGTGCCAATGTTTTTCCCACCGAAGGTCTACTAACGGGCTGTTTTGCCAACCGATGGTGCCCAACAGGCTGTTTTGCCCAGTGAAGTTACACCAATGGGCTATTTTTCACACCTAAAGACTACTAATGGGCTATTTTTTCTTCCAACGGTCTATTCTGTACGCCAAAGGTGCGCTAACGAACTGTTTTTCCCACTAAAGGTGTGCCAATGGATTGTTTTCTGACGAAGGGTGCCCAACGGGCTATATTTCCCATCAAAGGTGTCTAACGATCGTGACGATGGGCTGTTTTGCCCACCGAAGGTATCCTAAATGGATGTTTTGCCCACTGAAGGTGCCTAGCCACCTTATCAACAGGCCATTTTCCCACTTAAGGTGCCTAGCGACTTTATTGATGTGCTAACCGAAGGTATGCCAAATGGCTATTTTTCCCACCAAAGGTGCCGAACAGACTATTTTTCCCATCAAAGGTTCCTAGCGATTGGGCCAATGGGTGTTTTGCCCACTGAAGGTGTGTCGATGGGCTATTTTTCCCATTAAAGGTGCCTAGTCATTATTCCAACGGGCTGTTTTGCTAGTGAAAGTGCCCAGCGACACTGCCAATAAGTTGTTTTTCCCATCGTAGGTACCTAGCGACTGTGCCAATGTGTTGCTTTTCCCACCAATGGTGCCTAGCGTTCATGCAAACAAGCTATTTTTCCCATTGAATGTGTGCCGACAGGCTATTTTTCCCATTCAATATGCCTAGTGATCGTGCCAACAAGCTATTTTGCACACCGAAGATGTGCCAACAGGCTATTTTTCCCACTAAAAGTGCCCAACATCCTGTTTTTCCCACCTAGGATGCCTAGCGACCATGCCAACAAGCTATTTTGCCTAATGAAGGTGCCTAGCGACCCTGCCAATGATTTGTTTTGCCCACCAAAGGTGTGCCAACAGGCTATTTTGCCGACTATAAGTTCCTAATGAGCTGTTTTTCCCACCGAATGTGTATAGCGATCATGCCAATGCGTTGTTTTACCCATAAACAGGCTATTTGGCCTATTGAATGTGCCCTAAGTCCCTCCTAATGTACCTAATGACAGTGCCAATGAGCTGTTTTGCCCACCAAATTTGTTGTTTTTCCCACCGAAGGTCTACCAATGGGCTATTTTCCCAACCAAAGGCACCGAAAGGACTATTTTTCCCACTAAAGTTCTACTAATAGGCTGTTTTTCCCACTTAAGGACTACAAATTTGCTGTTTTTCCCACCGAAGGTCTACCAAAGGGTTGTTTTGCCAATCGAAGGTGCCCAACGAACTATTTTGCCCACTAAAGTTGCACCAATGAGCTGTTTTTCCTACCGAAGGTAGCCAACGGGTTGTTTTGTCCAGCAAAGGTGTGCCAACGGCTTTTTTCCAACAAACAGTGCCCAACAAGCTGTTTTCCCACTGAAGGTGCATAGCGACCCTGCCAACTGGTTGTTTTACTGACTAAAGGTATGCTAACTGGCTGTTTTTCCCATCAAAATTCCCAAAAAATTGTTTTTCCCATATAAGTTGCCTAATGACCATGCCAATAGGTTGTTTTACCCACCAAAGGTGTGCCAACAAGATGTTTTACCCACTGAAGGTTCCTTGCCACCTTACTGATGGTCTGTTTTCTCACTTATGGTGCCTAGTGACCCTACCGACGTGCTATTTTGCCCACTGAAGGTATGCCAACGGGCTGTTTTTGCCACCAAAGGTACCAAACGGGCTATTTTTCTCATCAAAGGTTCCTAGCGATCGGACCAATAGGTGTTGTGCCCACTAAAGGTGTGCCAATGGGCTGTTTTTCCCACTAAAGATGCCTAGCCATTGTGCGAACGGGCATTTTTCCTAGTGAAAGTGCCTAGCAACACTGGCAACATGTTGTTTTTCCCATCAAAGGTACCTAGTGACTATGCCAACGTGTTGTTTTTTCCCACCGAAGATGCCTAGCGACCTACCAATAGGCTATTTTACCCACCAAAGGTGTGTTAACGGGTTTTTTTCTCAATGACGGTGCCTAGCCACCGTACCCATCGAAGGTGCCTAGCGTCCTTGCTGACAGGCTGTTTTGCCTACTGAAGGTGCCTAGCGACCCTACCAACAAGCTGTTTTTCTCACTGAAGGTCCCAACGGGCTGTTTTTCCTACCGTAAGTGCCTAATGACTGTGCCAATGGGTTGTTTTGCCCACCGAAGGCATGCAAATGGGTTGTTTTTCCCACCAAAAGTGCCTAATAGACTGTTTTTCCCAACTAAGGTGCCTAGCAACTGTGCCAATGGGGTATTTTGCCCTCTAAAGGTGCCTAACAACCTACTAATAGGTTGCTTTGACGACTAAAGGCATGCCACTGGCTATTTTTCCGATTGAAAATACCTAGTGACCCTGCCAACGAGCTGTTTTGCCCATTGAAGGTGGCTAGCAACCCTGCGAATGGGCTGTTTTACCCACTAAAGGTGTCCAACGGGCTTTTTTCCCACCGATGGTGCATAGCAACTTTGCCAACGGGCTGTTTTGCCCGCCGAAGCTGTGCCAATGAGCTTTCTTTCCCATTGAATGTGCCCAATGGGTTTTCTTACCCGTTCAAGGTTCCTAATAGGTTGTTTTTCCCTCCTAAGGTACTTAACGACTATGCCAATGAGTTATTTTGCCTACAGAATGTGTGTCAACAGGCTTTTTCTACTACTGAAGTTGCCTAGCGATCGTGCCAATGGGCTATTTTGCCCACCGAAGCTATGCCAACGGGTTGTTTTTCCCATTCAAGGTGCCCAAGGGTTGTTTTTCCCACTAAAGGTGCATAACGACCTTGCCAATGAGCTGTTTTACCCATTGAAGGTATGCAACGGGCTATTTTTCCCACCAAAAGTGTGCCAATGGGCTATTTTGCCCACTGAAGGAGAGCAATGGACTGTTTTTACCACCAAAGTTACTGACTAACTAAGCCAACAGGCTATTTTGCCCACCAAAGTTGTACGAATGGGCAACTTTCCCCCCCAAAGATGCACAATGGGCTGTTTTTCCTACTGAAGGTGCCTAGCAATCGTGCCAACGGGCAATTTTGCCCACCGAAGGTATGCCAACAGACTGTTTTGCCCACTGAAGGTGCCTAGCGACCTTGCCAACAGGTTGTTTTCCCACTGAAGGTGCCTAGCAACCCTACCAATGGGTTGTTTTTCCAACCAAAGGTCCTTATGAGCTATTTTTTCAACCGATGGTGCCTAGCGACCACATTGGTTGGCTTTTTTGCCCACCAAAGGTGTGCCAATGGGGTGTTTTTCCCACTGAAGGTACTTAGCCGCCCTACTGATGGGTTGTTTTCTAACTTAAGGTGCCTAGCAACCATACCGACGGGCTATTTTTCCCAACAAAGGTCTACCAAAGGTGCCTAATGGGTTGTTTTGCCCACTAAAGGTGTGCCAATGGGGTGTTGTTCCCAACGAAGATGCCCAACAGGCTGTTTTGTCTAGCAAAGGAGTGGCAACGAGCTATTTTTCCCACCAAAGGTGCCCAATGGGCTGTTTTCCCAATGAAGGTCCTAGTGACCCTACCAACAAGTTGTTCTGCCCACCGAAGGTTTGCTAACGGGCTATTTTTCCCACCAAAGGTGCCTAACGAGTTGTTTTCCCATCAAGCAATCGCGCCAAGGGGCTGTTTTGCCTACCGAAAATGTGCCAACGGGCTGTTGTGACAACTAATTGTGCCTAGTCACCCTACTGACAGGCTATTTTCCCACTAAAGGCATCTAGCGACCTTACCGATGGGTTGTTTTTCCCACTGAAGGTCTACCCACAGGTTGTTTTGCCAATCAAAGGTGCCCAATAGGATGTTTTGCCCACTAAAGGTGTGCCAACGTGTTGTTGTCCCCACCGAAGGTGCCCAATGGGCTTTTTGTCTGCCAAAGGTGTGTCAACAGGCTCTTTTTCCCCCAAAGATGCCCAACGGGCTGTTTTCCCACCGAAGGCACCTAGCAACCTTACCAACGAGTTGTTTTGTCCACCGAAGGTGTGCCAACGGGCTGTTTCTCCAACCTGAGCTACCCAACTTGTTGTTTTTCCCATCAAAGGTGCCTAGTGATCATGTCGATGGGCTGTTTTGCCCACCAAAGGTGTGCCAGTGGGCTTTTTTCCCCTCTGAAGGTGTCTAGCCACCATACCGATGGGCTGTTTTCCCATTGAAGGTGCGTAGTGACCCTGCGACGGGCTGTTGTGACCACTGAAGCTACCTAGCGACCCTGCCAACAAGTTGTTTTTCCCACTCACGGTCCCAACGCGTTATATTTCCCACTGAAGGTCCCAATGCGCCCCTGCCAATGGGCTGTTTTCACACTAAAGGTACCTAACAACCCTATTCATGCATTGTTTTTACCACTGAAGGTTTACCAACGGCCTGTTTTGCCAACCTAAGGTGCCTAATGGGCTGTTTTGCTAACTGAAGGTGGGCCAACGGGCTGTTTTTCCTACCAAAGGCACCCAACAGGTTATTTTATCCACCAAAAGTGTGCCCACCAACTTTTTTCCCACCAAAGGTACCCAACGGGCTGTTTTACCCACTGAAGGTGCACCAACAGGTTGTTTTATACACCAAAAGTTTGCCCACCGACTTTTTTTCCCACCAAAGGTACCCAATGGGCTATTTTTCACACTAAAGCTGCCTAACTTGCTATTTTTCCCATCAAATGTACCTAGTGATCGTGCCAATGGTTGTTTTCCCTATTGAAGGGGTGCTAATAGGCTTTTTTGCCCTCCGAAGGTGCCTAGCCACCCTATCAACAGGCTGTTTTCCTACTGAAGGTGCCCTGCGGATGGTTGTTTTGCCCACTGAGTGTGCCTAGCGACCTTGCCAACAGGATGTTTTTCCCACTAAAAGTCCCAGTGTGTTGTTTCTCCCGCTGAAGGTGCCAATGTGCCCCTACCAAAAAGCTATTTTCCCACAAAAGGTTCCTAGTGAACCTATCGACACGATGTTTTTACCACTGAAGGTCTACCAGCAGGTTGTTTTGCCAACTGAAGGTGCCCAACGGGCTGTTTTGCAAACTGAATGTATGCCAACAGGTTGTTTTATCCACCAAAGGTGTGCCAACGGGCTGTTTTGCCCATAAAAGGTGTGCGAATGGGCTATTTTTCCCACCAAAGGTGCACAACGGGCTATTTTTCCCACTAAAGGTGCCTAGCGATTGCGTTAATTGGTTGTTTTACCCACCGAAGATGTGCCAACATGCTATTTTGCCCACTGAAGGTGCCTAGCGACTCTACCAACGGGCTGTTTTCCCATTGAAGGTGCCTAGTGACCTTATCGATGGGCTGTTTTTCCTACTAAAGGTCTACCAATGAGCTGTTTTACCCACTGAAGTTGCACAGAGGGCTATTTTTCCCACCGAAGATGCCCAACGGGCTGTTTTATCCATCAAAGGTGTGCCAACGGGCTGTTTTTCCTACCAAATGTGCCTAACGAGCTGTTTTCCCACTGAAGGTGCTGAACGACCCGGTCAACAGGTTGTTTTGCTCATTGAAGGTGTGCCAACATGCTGTTTTTCCCACCGAAAGTCCCAACGGGCTGTTTTTCCCACCGAAGGTGCCCGGCGACTGTGCCAATGTGATGCTTTTCCCACCAAAGGTGTGCTAGCAGGCTATTTTTCTGGTCGAAGGTGCCTAGCAACTGTGCCAACAAGCTGCCTTCCCCACCAATTGGGTGCCAACAGGCTGTTTTTCTCACTTAAGGTGCCTAGCAATCGTGCCAATAGTTTGCTTTACACACCAAAGGTGTGTCCACGAGCTATTTTGCCTAATGATGGTGTTTAGCAATCCTACCAACGGGCTGTTTTGCCTACCGAAGCTGTGCCAACGGACTGTTTTACCCACTGAAGGTGCCCAATGGGCTCTTTTTCCCACCGAAGGTGTCTAAGGATCATGCCAATGGACAGTTTTACCTATCTAAGGTGTGTCAACGGGCTGTTTGACCTACTGAATGTTCCCTTCTGATTGTTTTTCCCTCTAAATGTACCCAATGACTGTGGCAATGGGTTGTTTTGCCCATCGAAGGTGTGGCAATGGGCTATTTTTCCCACTAATGGTCTACCAACGAGTTGTTTTGCCAACTGAAGGTGCCGAATAGGTTGCTTCGCCCACTGAAGTTGCACCAACGAGCTATTTCTCCCACCAAAGGACTACCAATTTACTATTTTTCCCACTAAAGGTCTACCAACTAGCTGTTTGGCCCACCGAAGGTGTCCAATGGGCTATTTTACCCATCAAAGGTGTGCCAACGGGTTGTTTTTCCCATTAAAAGTACCAAGTGAAAGTGCCAATAAGCTGTTTTTCCCACCGAAGGTTTCAACAAGTTGTTTTGTCCACCAAAGGTGTATCAACGGACTATTTTTCCTGTCGAAGTTGCCCAATTGGTTGTTTTGTCTATAAAAGTTATGCCGGGCTGTTCTTCCCACCAAAGGTGCCCAACGAGCTGCTTTCCCACTAAAGGTGCCTATCAATGGGTTGTTTTGTCCACCGAAGGTGTGTCAATGGGATATTTTTCCCACTGCAGGTGTGCCAATGGGTTGTTTTTCCCACCAAAGGTGCCCCACAAGTTGTTTTTCTCGCCAATAGTGCCTGGCGATCGTGCCAATGGGCTGTTCAGCCCATTGAAGGTGCCTAAGGACCCTACCAATGGGCTTTTTTCCCACTAAAGGTGCCTAGCGGCCATGCCAATGAGCTATTTTGCTTAACGAAGGTATCTGGCGACCCTACCAACGGGCTGTTTTGCCCATTGAAGGTGCCCAACGAGCTGTATTACCTACCAAAGGTGTCTAGCAATCATGCCAATGAGTTGTTTTGACCACTGAAGGTGTGTCAATGGGCTATTTGTCCCACTGAACGTGCCCTATAGGGTATTTTTCCCTTCGAATGTACTTAGCGATCGCACCAACGGGCTATTTTGCCCATCGAAGGCATGCCAATGGGTTGTTTTTACCACCAAAAGTCTAGCAATGTGTTGTTTTGCCAACGGAAGGTGCCCAACGGGCTATTTTGCCCACTGAAGTTGCGTCAAGAAGCTATTTTTCCCATTTTAGCCCTACCAATGAGTTGCTTTTCCCACTGAATGTCTACCAACGGGCTGCTTTGTCTACCAAAGGTGTGACAACAAACTGTTTTTCCCACCAAAGGTGTGCCAACAGGCTCTTTTCCCACCAAAAGTGCCCAACAACCTGTATTTCCCATCCAAGGTGCCTAACGTTCGTGCCAATGGGTTGTTTTACCCACCAAAAGTGTGCCAACGGGATGTTTTGCCCACTAAAGGTACCTAGCTACCCTACCAATGGGCTGTTTTCCCACTAAAAGTGCTTAGCCACCCTATCGACAGGTCATTTTTCCTACCGAAGGTCTACCAACAGGTTGTTTTATTGACCGAAGATGCCCAAAGGGCTGTTTTACCCACTAAAGTTGCACTAATAAGTTCTTTTTCCCACCAAAGGTGCCCAACAAGTTGTTTTGTCCAACAAAGGTGAGCCAAAGGGCTTTTTTTCCCACCAAAGGTGTCCAACGGGCTGTTTTCCTACTGAAGGTGCATAGCGACCCTGCCAATATGTTGTTTTGCCCACTGAAGGTGTGCCAACTGGCTGTTTTACACACGAAAGTTCCCAACAGGCTATTTTTCCCATATAAGGTGCCTACCAACCATACCAATAGGCTGTTTTACCAATCGAAGGTGTGCTGACGGGCTGTTTTACCCACTAAAGGTTCCTAGCCACCTTACCAATAGGTTGTTTTTCCACTTAAGGTGCCTAGCGACCTTACCGACGGGCTATTTTTCCCATCGAAGGCATATTAATGGTCTCTTTTTCCCACTAAAGGTGCCCAATGGAATATTTTTCCCATCAAAGGTTCCTAACGATCAGGCTAATGGGCTGTTGTGCCTACTGAAGGTGTGCCAATGGGTTGTTTTGCCTACTGAAGACACCTAGCCACCCTATAAATGGGCTGTTTTCCCACTAAAGGTACCAAGTGACCCTGCCAACGAGCTGTTTTCCCCGTTGAAGGTACCTAACAACTGTACCAACATGGTGTTTTTCCCGTCGAAGGTGCCTAATATCGACAAGTTATTTTTCCTACCAAAGGTATACCAACTAGCTATTTTGCCCACTGAAGTTGCACCAACAGGCTGTTTTTCCCACCAAAGGTGCCCAACAGACTATTTTGTCCACCAACGGTATGCCAACAGGATGTTTTTCCCACCAAAAGTGCCCAATAGGTTTTTTTCCTAACATAGGTGCCTAGCAACCCTATCAACAAGTTGTTTTACACACTAAAGGTGTGTCAATGGGTAGTTTTTTCCACCGAAGGTGCCTAGCGACTGTGCCAATGTGCCACTTTTATCATCGAAGGTGTGTCAGCGGGCTATTTTTCCCACCAAATGTGCCTATTGGTCATGCAAACAAGCTATCTTACCCATCGAATGTGTGCCGATAGGCTGTTTTTCCCACTCAAGGTGCCTAGCGATCGTGCCAATAGGCTATTTTGCCCAATAAAAATGTGGCAACATACTGTTTTTCCCACTAAAAGTGCCTAACATCTTGTTTTTCCCACCTAAGGTGCCTAGCAACCATACCAACAGGCTATTTTGCCCAACAAAGCTGCCTAGTGACCCTGCCAATGGGCTGTATTGCCCACCGAAGGTGTGCCAACAGGTTGTTTTGTCCACTAAAGGTGCGCAGTGCGCTGTTTTTCCCACCAAAGGTGTCTAGCAATCGTGCCAATGGGTTGTTTTGCCCATCGATGGACTTTTTGGCCTACTGAATGTGCCCTATGGGCTGTTTTTCCATCCAAATCTGCCTAATGATCGTGCCAATGGGTTGTTTTGCCCATTAAAGGTGTGCCAATGTGCTATTTTTCCCACCGAAGGTCTACCAATGGGCTGTTTTGCCAACCGAAGGTTTGCCCACTGAAGTTGCACTAACGGGTTGTTTTTCCCACCTAAGGACTACAAATTTACTATTTTTCCCACTAAACAAGCTTTTTTGCGCACCGAAGCTACCCAATGGGCTCTTTTGTTCATCAAAGGTATGCCAATAAGCTATTTTTCCTGCCGAAGGTTCCAAGTGAACGTGCCAACAAGTTGTTTTTCCTACCAAAGGTGTCCAACAGATTGCTTTGCCCACCAAATGTGTGCCAAAGAGCTGTTTTCCCACTGAAGGTTTGCCAACGGGCTGTTTTGCCTACTGAAGGTACCCAACGGGCTGTTCCAACAGGTTGTTTTGCCCACCAAAGTTGTGTCAATAGGCTGTTTGGCCCACTAAATTTACCCTACGGGCTATTTTTCCCTCCGAATGTACCTAAAGATTGTGCCAACGGGCTTTTTTGCCCATAGAAGGCATGCCAATGGGCTATTTTTCCCACCGAAGGTCTAAAAACAAGTTGTTTTGCAGACCGAAGGTGCCCAATGGGCTGTTTTCTCCGCTAAAGTTATGCCAACGACTTGTTTTTCCCACTTAAGGACTACCAATGGACTATTTTTCCCACCAAAGGTCTACCAACGAGATATTTTGTACACCAAAGGTGTGCCGAGGAACTGTTTTTCCCACCAAAGATGTGCCAACCTGCTATTTTCCTACCAAAGATGCCCAACGGGCTATATTTCCCATCAAAAATGCCTAGTGATCGTGCCAATGGGCTATTTTACCCATCGAATGCAAACAGGATGTTTTGCCTACTGAAGGTGCCTAGCGATCATGCCAATGGGCTATTTTCCCACTGAAGGTGCCTAGCCACCCTATTGATCGGTTGTTTTTCCCACCAAAAGTCTACCAACGAGCTATTTTGCCCACTGAAGTGGCTACAACAGGCTGTTTTTCCCACTGAAGGTGCACAAACGGGCTATTTTTTCTAGCAAATGTGTGTCAACGGGCTTTTTTTCCCACCAAAGGTGCCCAACAGACTATTTTCCCACCGAAGGTGCACTGCCAACAGGTAGTTTTGTCGACTGAAGGTGTGCCAACTGGCTGTTTCTCCTACCGAAGTTCCAAACAGGCTGTTCTTCCTACATAAGGTGCCTAGCAACCACGCCAATAGGCTATTTTACCCGCTGAAGATGTGCCAATGGGCTGTTTTACCCACTGAAGGTGCCTAGCCACCTTACCGATGAGCTATTTTCCTACTTAAGGTGCCTTGCGACCCTACTGACATGCTATTTTACCCACTAAAGGTATGCCAATGGGTTGTTTCTCCCACCAAAGGTAGTCAACGGGCTATTTTTCCTATCAAAGGTTCCTATCGATGGGGCCAATAGGCTATTATGCCTACTGAAGGCATGCCAATGGGCTATTTTTCCCACTATAAGTGCCTAGCCACCTGTTAACGGGTTGTTTTCCCACTGAAGGTGCCTAGGGAGCTAGCCAACGAGCTATTTTTCCCATAGAAGGTGCCTAGTGACTGTGCCAATGTAGTGTTTTTCCCACCAAAGGTGCCTACCGACCCTATCGACAGGCTATTTTGCCCACCGAAGGTGTGCCAATTGGCTTTTTTCCCCAATGAAGGTGCCTAGCGTCCCTGCCGATGGGTTGTTTTACCCACTGAAGGTGTCTAGTAACCCTGTCAACAAGCTATTTTTCCCATTGAATGTCCCATTGGCTATTTTTCCCACTGAAGGTGCCTAATGACTGTGTCAATGGGCCTTTTTACCCACCGAAGGTGTGCAAATGGGCTATTTTTCCCATCTAAAGTACCAAATGGACAGTTTTTCCCAACTAAGTTACGTAGAAACCGTGCCAACGGGGTATTTTGTCTACTGAAGGTGCCTAGCGACCCTATCAATAGGCTACTTTGCCCACTGAAGGTGTGCCATGGGCTATTTTCTAGCAAAAAATGACTAGCGATCCTATCAATGAGTTGTTTTGCCCACTAAAGGTGCCTAGTAACCTTGCCAGTAAGTTGTTTTCCCACTGAAGGTGCCTAGAGACCCTACCAATGGGCTATTTTTCCCATTGAAATTGCCTAGCGACCGTGCCAACGTGTTGCTTTTCGTACCGAAGTTGTGCCAACGGGCTATTTTCCCCACCAAAAGTGTTGAACAGACTGTTTTTCCCACCTAAGGTGTCTAGCAATTGTGCCAACGGGGTATTTTACCCATTGAAGGTGCCTAATGACCTTACCAATGTGCTGTTTTACACATTAAAGGTGACCAACGGGCTATTTTTCCCTTTTAAGGTGCCTAGCGACTGTGCCAATGAGTTGTTTTGCCCACTGATTGTGTGCCAACAGGCTGTTTTTTCCCATTAAAGGTGCTTAGCGATCGTGCCAACGGATTGTTTTCTGCACCAAAAGTATGCCAGCGAGTAGTTTTTCCCACTAAAAGTGCCGAATAGACTATTTTTTCCTACCTAAGGTGCCTAGCGACCATGCCAAAGGGGTATTTTACCCACTAAAGGTGCCTAACGACCCTGCCAACGGGCTACTTTTCCCTCTAAAGGTGTGCCACGGTCTATTTTTCCCACCGAAAATGCCTAGCGACCTTGCCAACGAGCTGTTTTCCCACTGAAGGTGCCTAACAACCGTGCTAGCAGGC
This sequence comes from Erythroxylum longipes, assembly GCA_027563885.1. Lineage (NCBI taxonomy): Eukaryota > Viridiplantae > Streptophyta > Magnoliopsida > Malpighiales > Erythroxylaceae > Erythroxylum > Erythroxylum longipes. The sequence goes on along the minus strand of JAOQMS010055581.1, from coordinate 7,677 downwards.
TGTTTTCCCAGTGAAGGTGCCTAGAGACCCTACCAACGGATTTTTTTCCCACCAAAAGTGCCTAGTGATCGTGCCAATGTGTTGTTTCCTTCCGAAGTTGTGTCAATAGGCTATTTTTCCTACCAAAATTGCCCAATGGACTGCTTTTCCCACCTAAGGTGTCTAGCAATCATGCCAACTGTGTATCTTGCCCACTGAAGGTGCCTAGTGGCCCTACCAACAGGCTGTTTTGCTCATTAAAGGTGCCCAACGGGTTGTTTATCACTCCTAATGTGCCTAGCGACTGTACCATCAAGTTGTTTTTCCCACTAAATGTGTGCCAACAAGCTCTTTTTCCTACCGAAGGTGCCTAGCAATCATGCCAACAGGCTGCTTCGCCCACCTAAGGTGTGCAAATGGACTAATTTTCTAACCAAAAGTGCCCAACAGACTGTTTTTCCCACCTAAGGTGCCTAGCGACTGTGCCAATGTGGTATTTTTCCCACTGAAGGTGCCTAATGACCCTGCCAACTGGCTGCTTTGCCCACTAAAGGTGTGCAATTGGTTGTTTTTCCCACCAAAAGTGCCCAGCGACCCTGCCAATAAGTTGTTTTGCCCATTAAAGGTGCCTAGCAACTGTGCCAATAGGTTGTTTTCCCATTGAAGGTGCCTAATGACCCTACCAACGGGCTATTTTTCCAATCAAAAGTGCTTAGCGACCATGCCAACGTGCTATTTTTCCTACCGAAGTTGTGTCAACAGGTTGTTTTTCACACAAAAAATGCCCAACGGACTATTTTTCCCACCTAAGGTGCCTATCAACTGTGCCAACGAGGTATATTGCCCACTGAAGGTGCCTAGTAACCCTGCCAACGGGCTGTTTTGCCCACTGAAGGTGCCCAATGGGCTGTTTTTCCCACCAATGGTTCCTAGATACTTTGCCAACGGGCTGTATTGCCCACTGAAGGTGTCTAATGGGCTGTTTTCCCTCCTAAGGTACCTAGCAACTGTGCCAATGAATTGTTTTGCCCATCGAATGTGTGCTAATAGGCTTTTTTACCACTGAAGTTGCCTAACAATCGTGCCAATGGGCTATTTTGCTCACCGGAGCTGTGCCAACGGGTTATTTTCCCACTAAAGGTGCCAAATGAACTTTTTTCCTACCTAAGGTGCCTAGCGACCGTGCCAACATGGTTTTTTCCCACCGAAGGTGGCCAGAGGCCCTACCAACGGGCTATTTTGTGCACTGAAGGTGCCCAATAGGTAATTTTCCCACCGAAGGTGCCAAGCGATTGTGCTAACGAGCTATTTTGCCTACTGAAAGTGTGCAACCAGCTATTTTTCCCCCTAAAGGTATGCCAACAGGCTGTTTTGCTGACTGAATGTGCACAACGGGCTATTTTACCCATCGAAGTGGCTTAGCGATTGAGCCAATGGGTTGTTTTGCCCTACTTTTCCCCCTAAAGATGCACAACGGGCTATTTTCCTATCAAAGGTTCCTAGCGATCGTGCGAATCGGCTGTTTTGTCCACCGAAGGTGTGCCAATGGAATGTTTTGCCAACAGAAGGTGCCTAGCAACCTAGCCAGTGGGTTGTTTTCCCACTGAAGGTTCCTAATGACCCTACCAACAGGTTGTTTTCCCACTGAAGGTGCCTAGCAACCTTACCAATGGGTTGTTTTTCCCACCGAAGGTCCCAATAGGCTGTTTTCCAACTGATGGTGTGTAGCGACCACGCCAATGGGTAGTTTTACCCACTGAAGGTGTGCCAACGGGCTGTTTTACCCATTGAAGGTGCCTAGCCACCTACCAATCGGCCGTTTTCTAAATAGGTTCCTAGTGACTGTATTGATGTGCTATTTTTCCCATCGAAGGTTTACCAATAGATAGTTTTGCCAACCGAAGGTGCCTAATAGGCTGTTTTGCCCACTAAAGGTATGCGAACGGTGTTGTTCCCACTGAAGGTGCCCAACGGGTTGTTTTGTCCGACAAAGGTGTGCCAACGGGCTGTTTTTCCTACCAAAGGTGTCCAACGGGCTGTTTTCCTACTAAAGGTGCCTAGCGACTCTACCAATAGGTCATTTTGCCGACTAAAGGTGTGCTGACAGGCTATTTTGTCCAGAAAAAGTGCCTAGTCACCCTATCGACGGGTTGTTTTCCAACTTAAGCTACGTAGCAAACCTATTGACAGACTATTTTTCCCACCGAAGGTCTACCAAGGGGCTTTTTGCTAACCGAAAGATCCCAATGGACTATTTTTCCCATTGAAGGTTTGCCAATGAGCTGTTGTTCCCATCGAATATGCCCGGCAGGCTGTTTTCATACTGAAGCTGCCTAGCGACCCTACCAATGGGTTGTTTTGTCCATCGAAGGTGTGCCAACTGGCAGCTTTTCCCACCAAAGGTGCTGAACAGGCTATTTTACCATCAAAGGTGTCTAGCAATCGTGTCAATGGGCTATTTTGCCCACCAAAAGTGTACCAACGGGCTATTTTGCTCACTGAATGTGCCTAGCCATCCTACCGGCAAGCTGTTTTCCTACTGAAGGCCTCTAGTAACGGGTTGTTTTTGCCAACCAAAGGTGACCAATGGGGTGTTTTGCCTACTAAAGGTGTGCCAACGGGCTGTTGTTTCCATTGGAGGTGTCCACCAAAGGTGTGCCAACGGATTGTTTTGCCTGCCAAAAGTATGCCAACGGGCTATTTTTCCCACCAAAGGTGCCCAACAGGCTGTTTTTCCCATCAAAGGTCCCTAGTGATCGTGCCAATGGGCTATTTTACCCATTAAAGGTATGCCAGTGGGATTTTTGGCTCTCTGAAGGTGCCTAGCCACCTTGTCGACAGGCTGTTTCCCTACCGTAGGTGCCTAACGACGCTACTGATGGGTTGTTTTGCCCACTGAAGGTGCCTAGTGACCTTGCCAGTAGGCTGGTTTTTCCCACTTAAGGTCCAAATGTGCTGTTTTTCCCACTGAAGGTCCTAACGCGACCCTGTCAACGTGCTATTTTCCTACTAAAGGTACCTGGCGACCCTATCAATGTTTTGCTCTTACCATCAAAGGTCTACCAATGGGCTGTTTTGCCAATCAAAGGTGCCCAATGTACTATTTTGCCTAATAAAGGTGCCCCAATGAGCTGTTTTTCCCACCGAAGGTACCCAACGGGTTGTTTTATTCACCAAAGGTGTGCCAACAGGCTATTTTCCCACCAAAGGTACTTAAAGGGTTGTTTTCCCATGTAAGGTGCCTATTGACCTTGCTAATGGGCTCTTTTTGCCCACAAAAAGTGTGCCAACGGGCTATTTTTCCCACCAAAGGTGCCTAAGGAGCTATTTTTCCCACTTAAGGTGCCTATCGAAAATGTCAGATGTTTTGCCCACTGAAGTTGTCTAGCGATCATGCCAATGGACTATTTTGCCCACCAAAGGTGTGCCAATGGGTTTTTTTCTCCCCGTAGCTGCTTAGCCACCCTATCGACCAGTTGTTATCCCACCAAATGTGTTTAGCGACCCTGCCAATGAGCTGTTTCTCCACTAAAGGTTCCAACGTGCTATTTTTCCCACTGAATGTCCCAATGGGCTGTTTTTCCTACCAAAGGTGCTCGAAGGGCTGTTTTCCCATCAAAGGTGTCTAGCAACCCTACTAACAGGTTGTTTTGCCCATCGAAGGTGTGCCAACGGGCTATTTTTCCCACCAAAGGTGCACAACGAGCCGTTTTCCCGCCAAAGGTGCCTAGCGATCATTCCAATGTGCTATTTTGCCCACCGAAGGTGTGCCAACGGGCTTTCTTGCCAACTGAAGTTACCTAGCGACTGAGCCAACAGGATGTTTTGGGCACCAAAGTTGTGATAAAGGGCTAGTTTTCCCACCAAAGATGCACAATGGACAGTTTTTCCTAGTGAAGGTGCGTAATGATCATGGCAATGAGCTATTTTGCCCACCCAAGGAGTGCCAATGGACTGTTTTGCCCACTGAAGGTGTCTGCCAACGAGTTGTTTTCCCATTGAAGGTGCCAAGTAACTTTACCAACGAGTTGTTTTCCCAGTTAACATGGCTAACATCCCTTCCAACAGGTTGTTTTTCCTACTGAAGGTCCCAACAACCTGTTTTTCCAACCAATGGTGCCTGGCGACTATGCCAATGGGTTATTTTCCCCGTCGAATGTGTGCCAACAGGTTGTTTTGTACACTGAAGGTGCCTAGCCACCGTACTGGAGGGTTGTTTTCCCACTTAAGGCACCTAACGATCCTAACAATGGACTATTTTTCCAACCAAAGGTCTATCAATAGGTTGTTTTGCCAACTAAAGGTGACCAATGGGCTGTCTTGCCCACTGAAGGTGTGCCAATGGGTTTTAGCACCCACTAAAGGTGCCGAACGAGATGTTTTGTTCACCAAAGGTGTACAAACAGGCTATTTTTTCCACCAAAGGTGCCCAACAGGCTGTTTTCCCACTAAAGGTGCCTTAGTGACCTTGCCAATGGGTTGTTTTGCCTATCAAAGGGGTGCCAGTGGGTTGCTTTTCCCACCAAAGGTGCCCAATGTGTTGTTTTTCCCATCAAAGGTGCCTAGCAATCGTGCCAATGGGTTGTAGTTCCCACCGAAGGTGTGCCAATAGGCCTTTTTGCCCACAGCAGGTGCCTAGCCACCCTACCGATAGGCTGTTTTCCCACCGAAGGTGCCCAGCGACCCTGTTGACGGGCTATTTTGTCCATTGAAGGTGTGCCAATGGGCTTTTTGCCCACTGAAGATTCTTAGGGACCCTGCTAATGGGTTTTTTTCCCACTGAAGGTGCCTATCGATAGTGCCAATGGGCTATTTTACTGAACGAAGGTGCCTAGTGACCCTGCCAATGGGCCGTTTTGCCCTCTAAAATTGTGCCAATGGGTTGTTTTGCCCACTAAAGGTGCCCAAGTGGCTATTTTTCCCACCGAACTTGTCTAGTGATCATGCCAACGGGCTGTTTTGCCCACTAAAGATGTGTGAAAGGTCTGTTTGGCCTACTAAACCTACCCTATGGGCTATTTTTCCCTCTGAATGTACTTAGCGATCATGCCAATGGGCTGTTTTACCCATCGAAGGTGTGCCAATGGGCAGTTTCTTCCACCAAAGGTCTACCAATGGGCTGTTTTGCAACCTGAAGGTGCCCAACGTACTGTTTTGCTCACTGAAGTTGTGCTAATGAGCTATTTTTCCCACTTCAGGACTACCAATGGGTTATTTTTCCCATCGAAGGTCTACCAAGAAGCCTATTTTGTCTACCAAATGTGTGCCAACGAACTGTTTTTCCCACCAAAGGTGTGCCAACGGGCTGTTTTCCCACCAAAGGTGCCCAACGGGCTGTATTTCCCATCGATGGTCCTTAGCGATAGTGCCAATGGGCTGATTTGCCCATTGCAGGTGTGCCAACGGGATGTTTTGCCCACTGAAGGTGACTAGAGATCCTGCCAATAGGCTATTTTCCCACTAAAGGTGCCTAGCCACCCTATCATCTGGTTGTTCTTCCCATCAAAGGTGCCCAACGGCTGTTTTGTCCAGCAAAGGTGTGCTAATGGACTTTTTTTCTCACCAAAGGTGCCCAACGTGCTGTTTTCCCACCCAAAGTGTATAGCGACCCTGCTAACAGGTTGTTTTCCTCACTGAAGGCGTTCCAACTGGCTCTTTCTCCCATCGAAGTTCCCAACAGGCTGCTTTTATCACATAAAGTGCCTAGCGACCGTGCCAATGGGCTGTTTTACGCACCAAAGGTGTGCTAACGATCTGTTCTACCCATTGAAGGTGCCTAGCCTCCTTATTGACGGACTATTTTCCGTTATAGGGTGCCTAGCGACCCTACCAATAGGCTATTTTACCTATCAAAGGTATATTGACGATCTGTTCAAAGTTGCCTAATGGCCTTTTTTTCCCATCGAAGGTTCTTAGGGATCGAGCCAATGGTCTATTGTGCCCACTGAAGGTGTGTCAATGGGTTGTTTTGCCCACTAAAGGTGCCTAGCGCTATGCCAACATGGTGTTTTTCCCAATGAAGGTGCCTAATGACCATGCAAACGAGATGTTTAGTCAACCAAAGGTGTGCTAATGAGATGTTTTTCCCACCGAAGGTACCTAGCAACTATGCCAATGGGCTATTTTCCCACCAATGGGGCCTAATGACCCTAGCAACGGGCTGTTTTGGCCACTGAAGGTGGCCAAAGGTTTGTTTTTCCCACTGAAGCTACCTAGCGGTTGTGCCAAAAGGTTGTTTTGTCCTCCGAAGGTGTGCTAATGAGCTATTTTGCCCATTTAAGATGTCTAACAATGATGCCAACGGGTTGTTTTGCCCACTGAAGTTACCCTACGTGTTGTTTTTTCCCTTCGAACGTAGCTAGCGACTATACTAATGGGTAGTTTTGCCCACCGAAACATGCCAACGGATTGTTATTCCCACCGAAGCTTTACCAATAGGTTGTTTTGCTAATTAAAGGTACCCAACGGGTTGTTTTCCCACTTAAGGTTCCTAACAACCCTTCCAACAGGCTATTTTTCCTACCAAAGGTCTACCAGAGGGCCATTTTGCCAACCTAAGGTGCCTAACGGCCTATTTTGCTGACTGACAGTGCAGCAATAGGCTGTTTTGTCTACCAAATGTGTGCCAATGGGCTGTTTTTCCCACCAAGGGTGCCCAACAGGCTATTTTCCCACCGAAGGTGCCTAGGGACGCTATCAACAGTTTGTTTTGCCCATTGAACGTGTGCCAATAGGTTGTTTTTCCCACCAAAGGTCCCAACAGGCTATTTTTCCCACCGATGATGCCTAGTGACTGCGCCAATGGGTTGTTTTGCCCACTGAAGTTGTGCCAATGGGCTATTTTGCATGAAGGCACCTAGCAATCCTACCAACGGGCTATTTTCCCACTGAAGGTCTACCAATCGGCTGTTTTGCCCATTGAAGGTGCTAGCAATCCTACCAACGGGCTATTTTCCCACTGAAGGTGCCTAGCGACCCAATTGTCGTACTGTTTTTCCCACCCAAGGTCTAACAATGGGCTATTTTGCCAACCGAAGGTGCCCAATAGGTTGTTTCGTCAACTAAAGGTACCGACGGGTCGCTTTGTCCACCAAATGTGTACCAACAGGTTGTCTTTCCCACCAAAGTTGCCTAATGGGCTGTTTTCCTATTAAAGGTCCTTGCGACCCTACCAACAGGTTGTTTTGCCCACTGAAGGTGTGCCAATGAGTTGTTTTTCCCAACAAAGTTCCTAATAGGTTGTTTTTCCCACTAATGGTGCCTAGTGACTATGCCACTGTGCTCTTTTTGCCCACCGAAGGTGTGCCAACGGGCTTTATTGTTGGATCACCTATAGCCTGGGTATTCACAATACGCAGCGGAATGGACCATACTACACAACAAAAGTATAACCAAAACTACACAATATGTATGGATTTACCTTTTGACGTGGATTGGTATTTAGTTTCAGATTTGTAAATGCTGCAACACGCGAACATCCTCTACCGGTATCCACACGAGGTTGAATGATCCGGGCAGCGGGTAATATATGCTAGCACGTTCCAAAAGACCTTTTAAACGTCGCACAATTTTTCTCTCGGAAGAAGAACGAAAGGTTAGGTCTAGGTGGCTAGGGTTTTCGTATCTTCTCTAATGAGACATATGTTCTCTATTTATAGAGAAACCCTAATCCCTATTCCTATTAGGAATAAGAATATC